>VXAA01001713.1:0-15622 GCA_013399115.1 Anseranas semipalmata | reverse complement strand
AGTCCTGTGTTCAGTTTTGGGCCCCTCACTACAGGAAGGACATTCAGGTGCTGGAGAGGGTCCAAAGAAGGGCAACGAAGCTGGTGAGGGGTCTGGAGAACAAGTCCTACTAGGAGCAGCTGAGGGAGCTGGGGTTGTTTAGTCTGGAGAAGAGGAGGCTCAGGGGTGACCTTATCGCTCTCTACAGGTACCTTAAAGGAGGCTGTAGAGAGGTGGGGATTGGTCTCTTCTCCCATGTGTCAGGTGATAGGACGAGGGGGAATGGGCTAAAGTTGCGCCAGGGGAGGTTTAGGTTCGATATTAGGAAAAACTTCTTTACTGAGAGGGTTGTGAGGCATTGGAACAGGCTGCCTAGGGAAGTGGTTGAGTCACCATCCCTGGATGTATTTAAAAGACATTTAGATGTAGAGCTTAGCGACGTGGTCTAGTGGAGGGCTTGTTAGTGTTAGGTCATAGGTTGGACTAGGTGATCTTGAAGGTCTCTTCCAACCTAAAGGATTCTGTGATTCTGTGATTGTACAGGTCCAGCTTCCTGCAAGAATCACTGAGAAGCATCACACTTCTTGGCTCCTATCATTGTTAAGGAAAAAAATATTTGAAAAAAAGTCTTATATACTACAAACATGAAATCTTCTCCAAATATTCAGGTAACTCTCTAGAATTCCTTGTGAGATGGTAATATTTAAATACAAATCTTTTTATTCTGTTTACCTTGATGATACTCAGAATAAATTATACATATGAAGTCCAACTCCATAACTGTTATGAATTGGCAAGACTCCAGTGGCTCCAAGAAAACTAAACACATTTATGACAGTTGTGCAGTTGCCCTAATAAGAATAGAAAATAACTGCAATTTGTATTAATTAGTCCTTTTTCTATAAGAAAAAAGGGGACAGATAGCATTTACCACTAGAGCACTGCAGTGTAAAACATGGTACCCCAAAGTTAATGTAAATATGAAAGAATAAAGTTTCCTCTCATAAATTCTAATAACCACAGGGCTTTGGTGCAGCCACCATCTATTTATCTTTTCTTTGTGTCTTTATCCCTATCAACCTGCAAACATCATCAGAATGCTATACATATACATGATGGATTATTGCTATTATGCTCATGAGAACAGCAGGCATGAAGTATGAGAACAGAGTTCAGCTAGCAAGTATGATATAAATTATGTATAAGTAGCTTTTAGTGTCAAGCACTTTGAAAAGTTCAGTAAGTGCATGTAACTGAAGTAAATCAGCTAACCCTATGTCACCACAGGATTATTTCTTTTTAAAGTGTATGTTAGGCATTTTTCAACATACTTAAAAAGTGTATGAAAGTAACTCATTTTAATTATGTAAGCATGGCACTGCTCTGGACATAGAAGGAGAAAGTTTGCAGGACCATTGTAAGGCCTGAGGACCTAATTACCACTCAAGTCTGATTTAAGATCTAATCTAAGATTTTATGACTTGAACTACTGGGGTCTGACTGCTTGAGAGTCCAACCTCATCTTTATCTGCACTGTTATTGTTAGATTGCACAGAAATACTTAGGATGATTCACTTCAGCTTGAATTTTGAGCATATAAAACATGAGAGGGTGCATGGATCTAGGATTTTTTTTTTTTTTCTCCCCACCCTCAATCAGCTCATATTTATGCACATTAAGGTTGCCTTTGCATGCTTCAGATTCCATGGACCACTGTGAAGGTAGGATGTGACAGATTTGGGACTCTGGAAATCATGAGAGCTGGTTGCTCCCTTTTGTAGTTGTACCAACTCCTTTAACATATGGTATACATTATTCTACCATTACTACTACTACCACTAATATTACCACTACTAAGGGATATGGTTTAGTTATGGGACTTGGTAGGTCAGGTTGATGGTTGGACTTGGTGATCTTGAAGGTCTTTTCCAACATAGATGATTCTATGATTCTCTTCCTCCTCCTCCTTCTACTACTACTACTACTACTACTATATTTCTTTCCCAGGGTATTTAAAGACATTCAGGTGAGATTTTGCAAAATTATGGGATATGGGTACATTCATTGTTGAAAAATAAACAGAATTGCATTGCCTGTTTATTTTGGATTATCCTTGCCTTGTTTTACCTATAAGAAATGATACTGTTTTATTGTCCTTAATTCTTGACTATGTAAGCAGGCAGACTAGCTAAAGTAACAGCATGTAACTAGCATTCATTCTTACATTCTTCATAGTGCTTGAAAGTTAAAGGCTTTTCTTTTTCTCTAACAAATGCACAGACATGGGCACACCAATACACACACACACACACAGCCCGGTGGGATTAAAGCACTGTATGTGGTTCAACATCTTGTGCAAGATCAGGAAACTACAGAGGAAAGTATTTTCTTGTTTGAAGATTTGAAAGAACCATTCTTAGAGAAAAGGGAGGAGGCTTCTGATGTTAGTGATCTCGCCCCTTTCATGTTTTAAAAAGACTAAAGGAAAGTTCCTCTTTCATCGGCCTGAGGTAGAAAAGAAGTGGCTTTCCCAACTCTAAATATTTAAAGAAGCCCTTATAAAACTCGAAAAAGGTTTGATCTGTTTCTTTATGGGACTAAATTCTTAAGGGTATAGGAAGACATACATTGATATTTACCTCCTATAATAATTTACTTCTTCTATAATAAATGTGTCACCAGGGTATTGATATCATTTTGTAGACTTTGCTGTATCTTGCTTTTATATACTATATAGAGTCTATACAATATAAGTTTTAAATAGAAAGATTTTTAATACTCCTTCCTGTGTGAGTGTACATATATCAAAGGTGAAAGGCTACTGAGATAGGTCCATCATTCATTTTTATTGATAGATTTAAGTGTCGACCCGAGACACCCAAGGTAAGTCTTATTACACAAGGGATTCTGTTAGTGGTTTGGAATGTTTACTGAAATGGGATGAAGATAGCTGAATTTACGGTCTAACTCATGTTGGAGCTAAAATCCTTGAAAGTGAACATCCCACAGTTTAGTGGAGGCTTTTAATTGAAATTATATCACTGAAAAAAAGCAATTAGTTTGCAGTTCATAGGCAAGATATTAGTTTCAATGTAAAATGTTGTCATCTAACCAACTTAAAACTTTTTTTCATAGAAAACAGTAGATTTTCAGAACATTTTTAAGCATTATAATTTTCTAGATTTTAAGCATATTAATTTTTTTTCTGTCTTGAGTTGCATAACCATTTTTTTCATGTCAATGTTTTTTAATTGTCAGCGTATTTGCTACTTGTAAAATAAGAGAGTTTAATGGAGGAATACTGAGGCACGTTCTATCTCGCTCATTTATATGTAGCATAGCCTTATTTATTTGCTGCACAATAGTACCTAAAGGCCCCAGAAAGCATTAAACATCCATTGTAAAAAGCACTGCACAAATACACGGAAGGACACAAGTGAATGTGCTGGTTCATAGGCAAGCTGGTAGCCCTCAGTCCTTCAGGCAGACGTGACTATCAGCCCTGTCCATGGCACCCTTGCATGCCTTCAGCAAGCGGTGAACTTTTAAGGCTGGTTCCTCAGCTGGCACAGCTGAGAAAATGGAAACAGAGCCATATTTTTATTCCCCTGACTTGAGAATCAGCCAGGGGCAATCTAATCTGTACACCAATTTACATCAGTCTGTCTGCCGAAGGAGCTACTCCAGCAGCTGAAAAGCACCAGAGCCTAAGGTCATTCTCCACTTCTCTCAAAAAAGCCTGTATGCTAGGGTTAGAAAGTGAACAGCATTAAGCTTTGCTTCTGCTTTTTCAGCTCGAGTGTCTCAAAGCAGCTGGAACAGAATTTATGATGTTGTGACACCATTTAGTTTCATTATCATGAGAAAGTAGCCTTTAAGAAATAAAAGGATCCTTTATTTTAATCATTGATTTATTTTTCATAAATATGTACATTTCAGTTGCTGTTAATTCTATATATAGATATTTGTTTATTAGTAAAATGCAAAGATATGATTTCACCAGTTGTTAGAAAACATACTAGAGACATTTTGTCTTATATTTACAGAACATTTTTATTGCTTACTCCCGTGTGACAGTTTGGGAAATCTGTCTCCAAACAGCTTATGATTTCTTGTTGATAACTGAGAACTCATAAAGAGAGTGCTTGCATGAGGATGCAGTTTCCATTTTGAAAGTAGAAATTTCTTTTTCTACTCTTTCAAATCACAGTGATATAAATGCCACAGAAATTTAAAACAGAAATTCTTTCAGCTCACAAAACTTCATTTCTATACTCTAAAACTGCTCAGAGGAAAAACAGCCTATCTTCTCAAAAATCTAACTCCCCACAGTCCCTTGGAGAGAGAAGAGTACATTTTGAATCAAGATGATGCAAATGGGTAGAAAGTCACATGTTTTAGGGGACTGGAGAAAAGGTCTCTCACCAGTTACATTAGAATGAAAGAGCCTGAGGCCAAGCCCAGAGTAGAAGGCAGACAGTGGAAATAGTGGAGGAGATGATATCACTGTTTCAGATGATGAATATACGCTCCAGACAAGCACTATGCCACACAAGAGAATCTCAGCCAAAAGAGTGGAAGAGCTTGTGAGACAGAAGTTTAATGTTCTTGCCTAAATCTTCAGATTTGATTTGCCAGCAGAAGTTAAGAGTTACCTGTTCAGATACTCTTATGACATGAGCTATCACAGGGCCTAAGGTTGCACACATTAACATACTTGCAAGTGCTAAATTCTGGAAAAGACTGGGAATGAGCTACTGAGATGTAGCTAAGGTAAATGCCCCCTGGGCTAGTGGAAAACTGAGCAGAGTTCTTGAGGATAAAACTTAGACTTCAATACGTAAATCTAGAGGCAGTCTTCCAAAGACAGAGTTTTTAGAGCATCTGAGGATCAATTCCATTGAAATCCTGCTTAAAAGCCTCAGCTGTGCAACTGATAATATCACATGGTGAAGTCAGTTGGAATATTTGAAAGCTTAAAGATACACCTGCAGGTATTCGCTTGTGGTTATGGAGTGGAATAAAGTGTAAGAGGCCTTTGACCACACTTTTTCTTTCTTTACCACACCTGTGCTTAACTTTTCAAGTTAAATATCATGGCCGCTCTAATGTGGAGACAGAGAAATTGTTTTCTGCAAAAGTTTCCCTGTTAAAAACTTTCCCAGAATTTCATTAGAATTTCTTCTGAAAACTGGAGCTAATGCAGATTCTGTGCTTGGAGCAATTCTGTAGAACTGAATCTCTAAAGACTGTAGTAATGAAGAAGATCATGGAGGGAGGATATGTGAGGAGCAAATGTAAGTTGGTCTTGCCACTTTATTGAGCAAAAAGCAGGTGCACATGAGCGTTGGAGATGCTGCTCTGTTATGAGGCCAGGCAGACTGTTGTCAGTGCAGGTCTGGAAAAAAAAAAACAACAAGATGCCATGATGTGAAACAAATGTCACCACCACTGCAAGTCTGACTTTGTGCCCTGAGAAACAGCAAAAATATGTCAGTGCCACTTTACTGTGGTTTTTACAATGCAAGAATGTGTATCAGTGATACTAGTGCTATGCAAAAGAGTTCAAAGATAATGCGAGTCTGAAGAGTGAATCTTTTATGCGAACAATTGAACTAATTCCCAATGCTAAACAGTATGCTGCTTTCATGTGTCAGACTCTTCATCCTTCTGGTTTATAATAGTCACATATGCTAAAGTCTCTTTTTATTTCAATACTCAGAGACATACTCTAACAGTGCTATTTTACTGAGGCTACCTTGTTATTATAACCATGTCACTTCATCATTGTTTTAAAACAAAAAAAGTTTTTTTTTTCTAAAAGAAAAAAAGTTTTACATTGAATGCATTTACATAAATTTTAAAATATATTAATATAGTATCTTTCCTTGTAGACTGTTTTTTTCCTGTCACCTCTTAAAACTGCTAAAAATTTCTAACAGTAAAAACAGTTTAGGTGATCCAAATCCTAAGAAGTAAAAAGAAACTGTAGAAGAATAGAGTCCCAGAATTCCTGAATCCCATGAGTATTTGAATGTCCTTTACTGAATGCTGTAGTATTTGACACAGATTCTGTCAGCCTCTAGTAATGCTGGGCAATATGCAATACTGCCAATTTAAAAAAAAAAAAAAAACAAAAAAAAACAAAAAAAACCTTTCTTTTCTGCAAGGAAAATACTACTAAATAACTTTAAATAAAAAGTGAATCCACTCTAACTTCTCCTTTTCTTATAACAGAGAAAGAATCCAAATATTCCCAGACTGCATATGTTGTTGCAAAAAGATTCACGTGATATCACTGGTGGCAAACATGGTAAATGATTCTAAATCCATGAAGTTTATGTATCTGCCTATGCGGGTATGGAAATTGAAGTGATATGGAAGTGTTCTTGCTATAATGAACCAAAAGGATTTTTTTTCTTTCAGTTGCTTTCTTCTCTGAGGAAAATGGTGGAAGTGCTAGAAGGCATATCAGAATATCAATGCATTCAGATTCCTGTCATTGCCCATACAAAGCTATTATCCAAACACAAAATCTCTATATTCATAGTTTAAAACACAGATGTTTTTGTCTGTTCAGTTCTTCAGTTCTGAGTAGATTCTTGCTTAAATTTCCAGGATGAATAAAGCTCTATGTTTACAGTGCTGGCTGCCGCTTATTGTGCTATAGCAAAAACTCTGTGCTACACTAAAAGACATTCATTAAAGTGAAAACCCAAACAAGCAGCCTTCATCAGCTGATGAAATGGTACCCTATGGTCTTAGAGAGTTTCATTCAAATTGGTGATGATAGTGATTTACCTATTGTGAAATTAGTCTTCCCTAAAATATATCTAATACTGTTCTAATACAGCCTTTTTATCACAGTAAATCAAATACATTGTTAATATTTCTGGTTGGGTGGCTTGGTTACAGCATCCATTATTAAACAATGTTTGTAAAGCTAGAGATGAGAACTGTATTGCAGGGAACAGAATCCAAACAGTCTGGACTATGTGAAATACTTTGGAGTCTCACAGCATTGACAGGAGCCTCCAGAACTGTTTGGTGTCTGTTCTCCAAAGGTTCATTGTAAGTGCTGTATGCAATGTGCTTTGCCTTTGCTGCTTCTGCATATGGCTTCTGGGGCTATAACAGGTTTTATCTTATGTCCATAGTCTGCAATAAATAGCACATTGCACATCTTCATTAATACCCACCCCAAACATTGCTAATACCAAACAGAGCAGTTACTAGACTTGTAACAGCGTAGATTGAAGTAGTGGCTTGGTCCTGTATCACTATAAGTTGTTTCTGATGTGTAATGGTGCCATCAGGCAGTTTGAAGAAAGTCTTTGCATAGCCTATAAAGTCTGGAGTCTCTGATAATTATCCCAGAATTTCCAGTGTGTGAATAGTGATAAGGCTGCATTAGCAATATCAGCACACTTCCCTTCTATTTTGTATGCTTTCTCTATACTTACTATGTTGAGAATCTTTAATTAATTTTTGTACTACCAGAAAAGTATTCAAAAGAATCTCTTTGAACAGTGGTCCCCCAAAAGTAGCTAATATCACTTCAACAAATAGTAAACTGAGCAAGTTGTTGGCTGACAAACCACTTCCAGTGATGTACTAAGTGATGCCTTTTTAGAGTGTGATAGAGGTGTCACTTGTCCTAATTGCATTGCAGACTAACTCACATGAAAACATAACATTCGTCTACAAAGATGCTCATATACATAAGCCTACCCTATTTTTCTGGATCCACCATCAAATGGCATGCATAAAATTGACACAGTAACCTGGGCTTGACATGTTTTGGAAAACACCATCTGTATGGGAAGAAGGATGATCTGCCTGCCTTAAGGTCTTATACCACACATAATACCTACTGGAGTAACCAGACCAAAAGCAGCTGGTCAGCAAGTGGGGATGCAAATACATTCCTCTTCCTCTTACAGCAAAATTGAATTTAACTTTTCTTGTGATATAAATCTCTAAGGCTAAAAAAGTTGAAGCTTGCCCTTTGCTTCACAGGACACGCAGTATGTTTTCAAAGTACAGAGAGGATCAGTGAGTGCAAGCTTCCTTTTTACAACATTCTTTCCATTGGGCCTCTTTTCTTAATTTACCCCTTGGAGAGGTGAATATGTGTCAGTGTATGAATGAGAGGAATGGAAGAAAAGAAGGATGGATTTCTGTTTTCATTCTTAAGCTCTATGTATTCTTGTCCCTCACTCCCCCATTAATGCAGCCGGTAGAGTTTTCCAGACAATTTACTCAGGCTTTTATACTACATTTGTTTTTCAAAATTGTACCAGCTGATGAAAATTAAAGGAAACAAATATAAAACTATTATAAAAGTATTGCTGCTGCTAGGAGATCAGCTTTGCCTGACAATCAGAAGTGACCATCTTAATTAAATTAGGTTTTTCATTAATTCTGTAAAAGCTGTCTTTTTAGTCTCTGTTTTTGTTAGTTATCATGCATCTGTTCTTCCCTTTAACTTAGCTTTGGTATTATTCTGAGCTTTTTCTGTTAATATATCTTACTTTAAGATTTAATTAGTTGTACAAAGTTTGCAACTTGAGGAGAATTATATCTGCACATTTTGTCCTGTCCCCACTTCCAAGATGTCTGTATGTTTTATGCATTAAAAAAAAAAAAAAAAAAAAACCTACTTTTAACTTCTGTAAAAATTGTCTATGTCCTACCTTTCTGAATTTGATTTGGAAAGTCAACGGTTCAATTAGTAAACATATTTAGTAGGTTTAACCTAATTAAAATATGCATCTTGTTAAAAATTGCAAAGATTTTAAAGTCCTTTAAGAACTTTAAATAAGAACATGTCTTTATTTTATGATCAAAACCAGCATTCAAAGTAGTAGTGAAGGTGAATTGCTATAAATACATCTTCATTCAAAAAAGAAGTAATACTTCAGTAAAGATCAAAGGTAAGGACACTTTGGACCAGGGACTTCACTGCTCATAATACTACATGACCTACCACTAAATTAAATGCTAAAAATTAAGAATTGACATGTCATAAGTTGGTTTTCTCCTAAGACCAAAAAGGGACAAACTGCATTACATGCTCAAGCTCACTTCCTTTCCTTGATATAAAAGAAAATGTACACAAAAATATTGCAGGCCTATGCAGAAAAGAAGACTTACAAGAAAACTCTAGATTACGGTAAATATTGTCTCAATATAGCAGAACCATAATCACAGTGAGCTAGAATGGTTTGTGTACTTGCACCTGTAGTTCCATTGTAGTGAATGGGTATATTCCAAGTAAGAAAATCACATTTTGAGACATAGGATAGTAATCTCTTTCTTCTTGAAATGAACTGAAGAACTTAAACTGATTTTGGCAAGTTTTAAAGAAAATGAGAATTACAGATATAGATTGTTACTCTTAGAACGCATGTGTTTTGTATGTATAGGTATATGTATATATGAATGTGTATTGCAAGTATGTGTATTTTGGACTTTAAAGGAAAACTATTAAATACCAGTGGTTTTCATCAGGTTCTCCCAGCTCTTGGGACTACTCAGAGACAAAAAAGCAGCAAATAATATTTTCCAGACTTTAAATGGAGTGACTGAGGAAATAAAAGATATTTCGCCTTGGTCTTACAAAATAATACCTCTTTTCAGGGCTCTTTCACTGAAGAAACATAAGCCAAAAAATATCATGAATACTACTCAAGTCTCATGGAGAGGTATCTTTTGTCAAACAAAACTGGCAACTCTGTTGATATATCATCTTTCTATTTCTCTAAGGCTTGTGCAATAGTGTCACATGGCACTTTTAATTCCCTATAATGCAAGATTTTTAATCAACAGGGCACACATTAGATGAATTAAAAACCATCTTATTGGCATATATCAATGAGCAGGGCTGTTCCAAGTGAGGTCCCCTGGGAGAGATTCCTGGTCCAACAGTACTCCGTGCATTCTTATAAACAATCTAGATGATGAAATAAAATCTTAGCTGATTAAATTTGCATATGACATAGAGATTGATGGGATAGTAAATAAAAAGGAGGATACTTTACTGTTAGAATTTAATCTAAATCATTTCATTAAATTGTCAGAATCCAACAAAATGGAAGTACAGTTTAATGCACTTTGCAAGAAAGAACCATGGGTTATACTACCAGATAAGAGTTGCAGTCTTAGAAAGTCATAAAAGATTCAGAGGTGACCTTTTACAGCTGTTTCACCATGAGCTTGCAGAGTAATGTTATCGCAGGCATTACTGGAACGAAGTCCTGTAGTCATAGGTTAGCAAGTTTAACCTTAAATAACACAAAATAAAATCATGATAATTAATATGGGAATGGCTTGCTAAGGATGGTAAGGGGGCAAATGTAAATTTATGGCAAGATGAGGTAACATTCTAAATAAATTATTTATATTGTTTTAGAATAATTTCACAATTTCTACAGAAAGCTTGTTTATTCGGCCACCATTGTGATCCCTGGCAGCCTTTAGTCTATGAATCAGTCTGGAGAATCCAGTGGAATCACAGAATCCTTTAGGTTGGAAGAGACCTTCAAGATCACCTAGTCCAACCTATGACCTAACACTAACAAGCCCTCCACTAGACCACGTCGCTAAGCTCTACATCCAAACATCTTTTAAATTCATCCAGGGATGGTGACTCGACCACTTCCCTAGGCAGCCTGTTCCAATGCCTAACAACCCTTTCAGTAAAGCCGTTTTTCCTAATATAGAACCTAAGCCTCCTCTGGCGCAACTTTAGCCCATTCCCCCTCGTCCTATCACTTGGAATCAATCCTTTTATGCACTTTTTCTCTTTTATGTCCTTATATTATATGCAAAATATTAAAATATGTCTTGAGCAAATCTATCTATCCATCTATATCTGGGTGTGCACATATAAATCTATAAGTGTGTATATATGTATTATTTATATTTATATATATAGGTATAAATATGTAATTAGTATGCATGCCCATATAGCCACACATACCAGCTTGTTATTACTACAGCATACAGTAATATTTCCATACATCCTTGAGTTGGGAAATATGCATTCTTGGCATACCTTCATTTTTTTATTCCAGCATACAAAATACAAATGAAGGATTCTTATTTATTTATTTATTTCATTTATTTTAGCAGACTGTACAGCCAAGAATGAATTTCGGAGACAACCCCCACGTAATCCACATCCAGTGAATTAAAACTCTTGTGAGACTTCAAGTCCTGTTTTTATGCAGTATGTAGAAGATTGAAAATAACAAGCTTTTGTATTGAACCTGCTCTACCAATTTCACAGTATTTCCATAGTTTCACAGTCAATAATATGAACAATTTCATTTCCTCAAAGTGAAATGTCAGCAAAAAAACATACAGTTATAATAAATACCATGCAAAAGGCTGTCCTGTTCTGCTCATTTTAGGACTTTTAAGCGGTGGAAAAAGCACATCATGGAATCGTGTCATCCTTCCCAGCAGCTATTCCTGCAAAGTGCCTGTAAGGGCCTGGAGAAGATATATAGGAAAGAAGGAAGGAGACATCATTCCACTCAACTCTACTGTGGTTATATCAGCGTGTCAGGCAATCTACTGAGGAAGTCTGCTGGTCAGAATCTATCAGATGATGCTTTCAGCTGTTTTATAATAAGGTAGTAGAATAGGTGGTGGAAATCTCTGAACCAAGAAGTAGAGATTTGTAAGCCAGAACTCCTATCCATCTCTGGAAGTCAGCACATATTAAAAGTATATGTGCTATGCAATAGCTCTGTACAGATGGCTAGTATTTTAAAGAATATTTTACATTTAATGTTTGTAAGTCCTGTTATCATTACTGTTGTGGTTTAAAAGACAGGAGAATGTATTTGATATTTTGGCTTTCTACCAAAATATTGGTCTTTATCAAGTGATTAAGAACAACTAATTATTTCACATTTATTACTTAATAATTGAATATATATATATATAATTTGTACTGTCAAGAGGTTGAAACCAAAATCAGTATTTCAGCCGTGTAAGTGACAAATCTTTAACATAAAAATTGCATATCACTCATAGAGGTGAAAGCTTTTGCTTTTTATTTGCGTTTGTTTGTTTTTTGGGAGGGGTTAAGAAAATCTTCCTTTTTCTGAAAAGGTAAAACATTTGTTTCTGCAGAGACTCTGAGAGTGTGTAAGCAAGCAACTGATGTCTCAGTTTAACATTAACCTTTGCTTTGTCTGTCAGAGAAATCTATAATAAATACCGTAAGCTGTCAAGTTTACATTTCATCTGTTATATATACATATATATTCTTTTCTCTTGAAGGGTAGGTGGGCAAATCATATTAAAGCCATACCTGACACTCTTCCAGCAAACCCACTCTTCTAGTTATGTAGTTCATTTTTTGGTTACCTCTTTGAATAAATTTCAATGTCTAATAGAACTTTATTTACTAGGAGTGCCAAAAATCTGTTGATAAATTCTATGAACAATATAGAAATAGAAATGTCAAAGAAGACACAGTATTTATTTTATAATTATATTTTCTGATGGAATTCAAATACTCTGTAGACTTTCAAGCATAACAACAGCAGAAAATAGTCAGATTACCCATGATGAAAAAATGTGAAATCTTTAACTTTCTTTTAGACCCATAAATAACTGCAAGAATTGAGAATATTTTGAGTATTTAAGAAATTACAAAAAATATTTTTATTACAGTCTTAATTCTAGCCTGTTTAGCTCCACAGATACCTCCCTGGAAGTACTTTTCATTTTTATAACCAAATCATTAATCCTGAATAGTCTTCTTGCCCCTGTATGGCCTAAGTTTCTGTAGTGTATTGTGTAACATTGTGCCTTCAGCCTAAGATACAAAAAAATAAAAATCAGCATTATATTCTGCTATGAGAACTTTCATAAAATCATTCAATTCTTGGTTATTTTGAAGAAACAATGGTCTCTGTGATACTAACGACAACGTTTTCACTCCGTATTTTTACCACAAAAACTCCCATTTCATTCAATATAAGTAAACGATCATTTTATCCTTCCTCTGTATAATTGTGGCTTTTTCCCTCAGCAGACTTACTATGCTATCATCCAGCTGTTTTCTGTATATGTACAACCCACTACACATAGCAAGCACCTGCTTTTCCAAAAATCCTGGATTCACACAAACAAGTCTCAAAGTCTTCCTGGACAGCAAGAAGGATATGTATGAACCTTTGCAATGTCTGCAATACAGTTGTTGTAACTATGATGAGATCTAGATACATTTTAGTTAACAACAAAGAAAACCTGTCAAATATAATGCTTGAGTCAGTAGCCCTCACTGGACTTTGATGTTTTGAGAACTCAAGTTATCTAGTTAAAAGGTAGTGCACATAGATTTGCATTACACAAATCACTGTGATGACTTCAGTATAGACACATGATTTGTTACTGTTCAGTGCTTTTTACACAGTCTTGGTCTCAGCAATTCCCATTGCAGTGCCTACATACTAAGTGCAAGCAAGGATTAATGAATTCTCAGTTGAAAAAAAAAAAATCTGTGCCTCAAAATGGCAACTGTTCATAGATATACTACATTGAAACTATGGTATCTGGCCCTCCAGCTCTTCTTGCTTCTTTGGTCCAAAAAGATAGAATATTAGAAAATGAAATAGGAGTGTTGATGGATCTTTCCTACAGGCACAATGAAATTCTATTCTTGACTGAGCATTATTAAGGCAATAATTACAACATTATAGTTCACAAAATATCGAAGTATAGATTTTAAATCAGTTACACATACAGCAAAAGGAAGTCTTTGACTTCAATCACCAGAAAAATCAAAAATGCCTTCCCAAGCTACTTCTTTTGCTGGAGTTCAAATGCATCTGCATATGTGGCTCTAGATAGGTACAGTACTCTTATCAATGATCAGCCTTACCAAGTTTTGCTCCCTAGAATGAGGCACATTTAGGCACAACCATAAAAACAAGCATGATAATGAGACTAACACAATTTAATTTCCAATTGCTTTAACAATGAAAATCATGACCTCTTTAAAGGGTGAGGGAAAATGATAATTTTTTTATGCAAGACTTCTTGAAGTAAACAAAAGCTAGGATTTATTCTATATGGGAATATATGCTATTACATATATAGAAGTGCTAAAAGAAGATGAATGAAAACCATAAAGTAGTGTAAATTTTACAAGGACCTGCAAAGGGATATCACGAACTGTCTTTGTCTGCTGCTGCTATTATGGCTCTATGAACTGCTTAGGTTTATACTGAAAGCATTCGTCAAAACAGATGAGATTCTTATCCAAATAGGAAGACTGCCTAGTTGTCAACTATCTGGATACCTGTCTTAGTCTGAAGGATAAAATTGTGAATAAATTTTAATAACTTTCCATAAACTCGTGACCTACTTCTTAAGAAAGTTATTCTAGAGTAGCTAAGGTTTTTATTCTAAGGATCACTAGTCACTCTTCAAAATGGTCTTAACTGTATTATGATCTTCTTGTCAACAATATAATAGCATACAGTCTGCTATGAATTGCTTAGTCTGCTTGCACTTTGTGATTCACTGTTTCTGAACTTCTGTTTGAGAGACCCACTTTTATTACACTTAGCTGTAATCGCCTCTGCATCTCGGTGATATTCCACCTGCTCTACGCTATCTGTATTTTAAATCTCAGGTTCATTTGCAGTTGAATATTAGAATGCTAACTACAGATAACCCGTAATGTTTAAGGCTCAGCCCTATATTGACTTTTTTTAAGGTCAACACTTAGACCTTTCAATGATATTTGTGTATGGATAAAATATTCCATGACACAAATCAGATACAGATATGAAATCTTGCATTTTTAAAAAAATTTAGTCCCCCCAAATATAGTGAAAAGAAATAGTAGAGCTGTCTTGCTCAAAAATCCACAGCTATGATTTCATCTCACTTGGATCTCAAAATTTTTTCTTTCTGATACTTCTAATCATTATGCCCACAAATCCCTCTCCAGGATATATAACCACTTACTAAATCCTAGGTTTACAGCCAGGGCAATTTCTAGTCGCATTTTTTTTGGTTCTGGTCAGCTCTGGTCAATGCTCACAACCATCCTAACCTGTGTTTGTGGCTTTTTTTCTCTATTCACATATGATGACAGGATTACAAATGAGATTAAGGCTTGTTACTTATTTTATCTCTACTTCCGCCTTCCTGTCACTATCAAATACAAAAATCAATTTCCATATAGAAAATCTTCTTCTTCTGCAATGGGATTGAGGGTTATTTTAGGTGGTGGTGGTGGTGGTGATTAAAGTATTAGAGTATTTGACTACTCCGTTTTTTGTTTTCTTTTTTTTTTTTTTAACTTAGCATGTTTTAACAAGCTCCATAATTATGCTTTTTTGAATTCACCCTCTGCATGCAACCTTTATAACACTTCAGCATTCGAAAGTAGTGAAAATCAGACAGATGGTTTAATATCAGGGTATAATTATTTTTAAATCCATAAATCACTAGCACTCATAGAACCTGTATTGGGTTTACATGGCAAAGTTTTGGTAGCAGGGGGGCTGCAGGGGTCACCTCTGTGAGAAGAGCCCAGAAGCTGCCCCAGCTCCAGCCAGCTCTAAAATGGACCCACCGTTGGACAGAGCCGAGCCAATGAGCAATG
>VXAA01001712.1:849846-867935 GCA_013399115.1 Anseranas semipalmata | reverse complement strand
ATACACGATATATAGATACACACATATAGATACAAACTGTATATGTAGATACATACACATTTTGTAGATACACACACAGTATATAGAGATACATACTGTATATCTACACACACTATAGAGATACACACTATAGAGATACACAGACACTATAGAGATACAGATTATATAGATACACATACACACAGATTATATAGATACACGCTGTATAGATACACACATGCTGTATAGATACAAACGCTGTATACACACACAGATGCTGTATAGATACACACACGCTCTATACACACACTATATAGATATAAACACAGTATACATACACAGACATAATATACACACACATAGATACACATCCACACATTATATCGATAGATATACACATTATATAGATAACACACACACTATATATAGAGACACACAAACACACTTTGTAGATACACATCCACATGGTATATAGACATTATATAGATACACATACACACACTATATATAGATACACAGTATATATAGATACACATGAGCACACACTATATATAGATACACACACATAGTACATACACACACACACACACACACAGTGACTATATATAGATACACACACACACACACATTATATAGACACCCATACACACACTATATATATAGATACATTATATAGATACACACAAACTGTATATATAGATACACACACACATTTTGTAGATACAAATACACACGATATGTAGATACACACACTATAGACAGACACACTATAAAGAGACACACATTATATAGATACACATACGCACACACTATATATATAGATACATTATATAGATACACATACGCACACACTATATATATAGATACATTATATAGATACACATACGCACACACTATATATATAGATACATTATATAGATACACAGACACTATATATAGATGCACATACACAGACATTATATAGATGCACATACACACTATATAGATACACTATATAAATACACATTATATAGATACACATACACACTGTATACAAGCACATACTATAGATACACACACAGTATATATAGATACATTATATATACACACACTATATATATATATATATAGATACACACACTAGACATACATTATATAGACACATTATATAGACATACATCATATAGAGTCACATTATAGNAGATACACTATATAAATACACATTATATAGATACACATACACACTGTATACATACACATACTATAGATACACACAGATACACACACAGTATATATAGATACATTATATATACACACACTATATATATATATAGATACACACACTAGACATACATTATATAGACACATTATATAGACATACATCATATAGAGTCACATTATAGACACACATTGTATAGATACGCACACATGCGCACACGGTATAGATACACACACGGTATAGATACATACACAAACATAGGCACACACATTGTATAGATACACATTGTATACATACACACATATAGACACAGATATTTTATAGATACATACAGATAGACAAACACAGTATGTATAGATACACACTATATATACACACACACGCTATAGATACAGACATTATATAGATAAGCACAAACACGATATAGATACACAAACACCATACATAGATAAGTGCGCACGTATAGATACGCACAGATTGTATACAGACATTATATATATATGCACATTGTATAGATACACACATGCACATATACATTGTATAGATACACACATTATATAGATACACAAATATGTAGATACACACATTATGTAGATATGTGTAGATACACACTCTATATAGATATACATACACACTATAAACATTATATAGATATACATACACTATATAGATACACATACACTCTATATAGACACAAATTATATCCACACTTTATAGATACACACTTTGTATAGATACACACGCACTGTATAGATACACACATTATATAGATACACACACACTATACACGCATATTATATAGATACACACACTATACATGCACGTTTTATACAGATACTACACACATATTTATATACACACACATTGTATAGATGCACACACACTGTATAGACAGACACATTATATACACACGTTATATAGATACACACATTGTATAGACACGTAGATACAGACATTATATAGACACACTATAGATACACACACATTGTATAGATACGCACACAGACTATGTACATACACATACTGTATACACACACACTATATAGATACACACATTACGTAGATACACACGCACATTATATTAGATACACATACCAACTCCTAGGTCCCGATAGGACAACCCCAAAAATCAGACTGTATGTCTGAGAGTGTTTTTCTTCTCCATGCCACCCAACACCTATATCATACACAACCACATGTATATTGCATATAAAATAAAAGCATTGACATGAAAAAATATTTTTATTTTTTAAAATTACTGCATTTTTTGGCTCACCTCAAAATCCTACTGAAGTCACACGAGTTCTCACACAAGTTTATACTTACCCTGCTACTCTATTACCAAATTCGATTATATCATCTTTTAAGGGCTAGGTTCTTTTAAGAGCTTGGTTCTTTTAAGAGCTTAAGATCCTTGTTGGGTTCCCTCCCACTCAGATATTCTATAATTCTGTATTATATAGATACACACACATATATATATTATATAGATACAAACACATTATAGAAACACACGTTATACACACACATGTTATATATAAACACACACATTATATACACAGATTATATATTATATACACACATATAGATACAGACATTATATACACTTTAATATATTATAGATACACACATTATATACACACGCACAGATACACATTATATATACACACGCACACATTATATATTATATACACACACGTTTTATATGTACTATATACACACGTTATATATTATATATACACACATATATATATTATATACACACTATATATACAGACACGTTTTATATGTATTATATACACACGTTATATATATATTATATATACACACACACATTATATACGCAAACATATTTTATATACGCAAACATATTTTATATACGCACACACGTTATATATGTATTATATATACACAACACTATATATACACACATTATGTATGTATTATATATACACACACATATGTACACCCACACATTATGTATATACTATATATACACACATTATACACCCACACATTATATATATACACACACTCATTATGTACACATATACACACACACACTGTATACATTATAGATACATGCACACATTTTATATGTATTATATACACACATATATACACACATTATATATACGCACATATTATGTACACACACGTTATATATGCATTATATACACACACATTTTATATGTATTATATACACACACATACACGTTATATATATATTCTATATACACACACATTATATATACACATACACACATTACACATTATATACACCCACGCGTTATATATGTATTATGTACACACCCACACGTTATGTGTATTATATATACACCCACACATTATATATATACACACATATTATATATATACACACACTATATTATGTACACACATATACACACACTATATACATTATACACACACACACTCTATACACACACACACTATGTATGTATTATATACACACCCACACACACCCACGCTCCCCCCCACACACACCCACACACTGTATACACACACTATATATTACATATATACACACACGTACATATATAATAATACACATATATTTTGAAAGACCATGTTTTTTGTTTTGATAATTTTTTTATATTACACAGTGGCTAGAAATTATAATTTTGTTATGTATTACCATGTTCGTCATTTAAAGTAACCAATGATGAGCTTGAGGGATGCCTAAAAGGTGAAGAAAACAAGTGAAGATATTTTGAAAGGAGTTTGTAAAATGACTTTAAGTATTTAGATCTGGCTCTTTAGGTGGGCACCTGCCATTGCAGGAATCCTAACTCATCAAATGAAAATTCAGTATCAAAGTTTTGGTGGCACTAGTGATCATCATTACAATTACTGTAAGTTCAACCAATAGTTCATGGTACACACAACTGATGTGTCTGCCCATTAGAGCATGGTACCAACTGGACCAAAGAGAATTTAATTAAAAAGACTTGGTATTTCACCTGATGGCTTGATAACGATCTCCAAACATAAAATTCAGATACTGAGTTCTCCAAATGTATGTTAAATGCGTTAGCTTAGGTGGAACGCAGCTGATTCTAGAATGAGAACATTCATCAGTCTGATGAAATATCAGCTATTTTAGCAACTTGTCTATTTCCTTTTTTGTTGTTGTTGTTTTTGTTTTTGAGTCAAACAAACAAGCTAGAGATTAATATAATAAATTTCACCTCCTTATGTGCACTGTGTATAGCAAGTATGTGATATGACTGGACTGTGCTCATTAAGAAAAGAACGGAAAACTTTCATCCTGTCATCCAGCACTGCTGTTACTGCTTTATGCGGAAGCACAACGGGTAGCTGATTTTGAGACTTTTGTCTCAAAGACGACTTTGTTCGAGGACACGGTTGCAGTCCACAGCCAGACCTAGCGTGATAGGCTGATCCTTGTAAAATCTGACCAAGAGCTGACAACTGCGTGAAATGAGCACAGAAACTATCTCAGACATTTTATGCAAACTGCTCTGTAACATTGTGATTAAAAATGTACCAGTCTGTTGAGTTTGGAGGAAAACTTTCTCTAAATATTGCTTTTCCACATCTTATAACAGTATACAATATACAATATTTTTTACTCCCTGTATAGTCAAAGGAAGGAAGACAGCCATAAAAACCTTACTTTTGTAGTAGAAGAGCTAAGAAAAGGGTAACAATCCTAGCCTAAATAACAATGCTGGAATGTCAGGAGACAACATGTTTTCTGTCATGAGACTCGAACTAATGCTAGAATTCTTCTGGCAAAGGGCACTTTAAATCTCATTCTGCAATATGGACAAGAGCTAAATTGGGGGTTGTATTTTCAGATTCAGGTGGAGGCACCATTTTAGCTACACCTGCAGTTTTAACTTAGTAATTTCATTTGAGAACTGCTAAGGCCTAGTTAGCTACTTGAAACAATGTTTTACAAATGTAATAGCTTTAAATCTGGAAAAAAAAAAAAAAGCTTTTAATCATTTTTCATTTATATTGTTTGCTTATTTCCATTTATATATAGTCCTGTAAATATGCAGCTTTACTGCTTGGTCTGTCTACAGGGTTCCAGACTGGATGATCAAAGATGTGCTCCTCCATCATCTGCAAAAGGACCAACTGTACCAGATGAGGACTTTTTCAGCCTGATTTTACGATCACAAGCTAAGAGAATGGATGAACAAAGAGTCCACTTACCCTCCACTATAAAAGGACCAAGTTCTAGTTGAGGAAATTAGCAGGCTTCTACTGTACAGTAGCATCTTAGGTATCATTTTTGTTTGTTGGAAGAACATACATGCCTTTTTACAGAAGACTGCAATTAGTAGTTTTGTCTCCTTTATAATTATTTTTTGTATAATAGCAGCATCACACTTGTGACTAGTAGTTGGAGTTGCCACTGCTGTTTTTATTTGGCAGCTACTTTTAGCAGTGTGAGATACTGATTACTGTATCTCCCTCTTAACTGCTCTAGTCTATGAACATTTTTTTTTCTCACTATCAAGGTATTCTCATTGGTGGTGTGTGGGCTCTCCCACATCTAGTGTTAAGACCTAAGTAAGTGTGTATGCTCTTTTTAAAGAAAACTTGATTTTTTTTTTTTTCTGATTTGTACCTCCCTGGAAAAAAAGTCGTCTTCTTTTATACTTTTTTTTAAAAATAAAAGTAATTGAGAAATAGCTTCAGTACTCAGTCTCTTTGTTTCTTCCAAACTGTGTTTCTGCATTTATGTTTATTAAAAAAAAAAAAAAAAAAAGTAATTCAAAACCTAGTTTTTACTCTTCTTTGAAACAAAAATATTCTTTTAAAAACATGCTGGGTTTATTTTGGCAATATTTAGTTAAGTATAAAACTAAATGGATTAATGTAGGTTGAAGATATACTTGTATTTAAGTAATAGCTGTCAGTGCTGTTCTATAGATTGTGGTACACTTCCACCACCACTAGTATTCCACAGGGTGGTGGGTACTTGGCATGGGCTACGATGGACATAAGGTAATTCCTGCAGTAAATGAATTTCAAACTTTACAAACAATAAATGAATGAATGCTGCTTATTACTTGACCTCGACTACTACTACTCCTGAGAAAAATATGTGCTATGCTGGGGTGTTTCTTAAGAAAAACAGTAATAAGTTCTAGTGTTCACCCTTGATGGACACCTGTACTGCTGTAGTTCTTGAGAACCCTGAGGTCTGTATGTTTTAAGTGTAGGTACCTTGAGTTAAAAGTCATTGATTTTAATGGTTAAGGTGGCAGACTGTTCACTTTGGGTTTTATGGTGTTTTTTTTTTAAATTCTTAATTAAATTAAATTATATTAAATAATTATTTAATTCTTTTAATTTTTAATTTAATTTTATAGTGTAATTTTTATTTCAAGTATTATACCCGTAGAGAAGAATCTACAGTTACTTTTAGCATCAAAGTAAAACAACATTGTAAGACTAGTTAAGTAGGCACAGGCTCCACATAATTCAAACTATTTTACAGTTGTTGAAAGTTTTAAAAAACATTCTCTTGCAGCTTTTTAAGCACTGAAAATTGACTTCTACGGAAACAAAAACTTTTCTTCCTTCTAAGGAGAAGTGCCAGAACATTGTTGCAAAACCAGGAGTACCATCACTTTACTAAGCTTATCTTTGGTACTTTTACTTCCGTGTTTCTTATTCCTTGTTCAGCTTTGACTGTCCCTAAAACAAACTGATAACAACATCAGTTTCTCACACCTCTGCACATGATTGAGTTAGAAGACCATTATCAAGATGTTCTAGAACTGAGCTAAGTAGCAATTCTATCCACTGAAAACTGATTTTAAAGAATATAAAACAAGGATAGTCCTGAGACTTCTGTTTTAGCTGCAATTACATGAATTATGTGAATATCAGCAACTTTCGTCAAGCTGTTTTCCAATTACCTGATTAGGGTTATGTTTGCTAATCACAGAGTATCAGTGCTTTACCACCACAGAACATCTACTTCTACTCGAAACTTACTTATTCCACAAACTTGATTTCAAACAAGCAGCCACACTCACAAGGCTGTTTTCTTGGCTACTTAAAGTTGTATTATCCTACTTAAAAGCACATTTATTTCAAGTCCCAGAAGTAGTACATACATACATAATCTCAATTTTTAAAACCCTACCTTACAGCTATGCTTACTAATGCTCTGACCAAAGATGAGTTCTCATCAGCTTACTGATCTCTCTTCTACGTTTGAGAACTAGAGCAGAGCTAGCAAGGACATGACAACTAAAGATTAGACAAGACTTACTTATCGCAGAGCTGGGGATTCCTCAGTCTCCTTCCTGCGAGTCACACGTACTGCTCTTTTTCTTCTCTTCAAGTGGTCCCATTGTAGAACTTTTTCCTTCTGGGTTTTTATTAGGATCACAGTCTTCTCCAGTCTCTTGCTCTGCTTTGCCTGTCTGCTGTTTCTGTTGCTCAAGTACATGTTCTTCAGTAAGGTTTGCAGCTGTGGTAGTTTCTAGTCTACTAACTTCAGACTCAGTGTGCAATCTATTCTGTAAAAATTAATAGTAAGCTATTAATCAACCAACCCAAATTGACGGTATCCATTGCTTCACTGCCCCTCTCAGCTCAAGGTGCCGAACTCCCCTACATTTCCTAACTTTTAAAGCATGACTGGTATCTTTTCTTTCTTTCTTTTTTTTTTTTTCCTCCCCTGTGGCAACAGCACATGGAAATAAGCACAATCTGGAGTGTAAGTCTATTTTTAATTTTCTGTAATTCACAGAAAAAAAAAAGTCTTTTTTTTTTCCCCAACTTCTGTGGTAATCTATATTCTCTAGGATGACATAAGTAAGTACTGATCTCTCAAAACAAAAGTTATTTAAGTAAGTCTTTACTACTAAATGTTTTAATTCAGTAGTTTCCTGCCACAGTTAACCATTGCACAGTATTTTTCCAGAACAAAATATGCCCAAGACAACCTATACCAAACTGTTCTAGAGGGGAAGAGGTACCTCTGCCCACAAGATTTGGGTTAAGCTTGTTGTTAAAGCATGTTCTAGCACATGTCACTGAAATCTAGTAAACTTAATCCCAGCTCAAAGAGTGCCAAGACTAACATACACCAGGCTCTGTTTTCTGAGACTCTTGCATCTCTACTTGCATGTCTGGCTCACTGCTTGCATGCAACATGTCAGGACTTCTGCTGCCATTCCCAGGTCTCATATGAGCATCTCCTCTGTCATAAGGTCCCCTATGAACATAAGGAATCTTCGGCGAACAACAGCCATCTGATTTACTCCCATCGTATTGCCCAAAGTCTATTTTCTCCTGTTGACTCTCAGGTGGAGGAAGCCTTTTCTTCTGAGAAGATGTTAAATATCTTAACATAGGCATGGATGATCCTGCACCATAGCAGAAAGCCTGGGAAAACATAAACAAAAACTAAACTCCAAACATTTGCAACCTACAGCTTTCACACAGAATTCAAAGTCACAAACCTGAAAAGCACTGGAAGAAAAGCTCTGATGATCAGAATGGCTGCAATAAAATTCAAACTTTCTGCAATCTGACCACACTGCAGGAGCTGCCAGATTTTAATCCATCTTTGGTGCTAGAATTAAGATGCTGAAGGCTCTAACTCAATGCTTACATGTACAAAATACCAATTATATGCATCACTGTGTAATGATACTTAAGGAAGAAATAGGAACTAATTTCAAATAAACTGTTACAGAGTCTAGGATTTTAAGCCTTTTGATGCTATTTTATCCCACTTGTGGAATGGCAAAGAGATGCAATTTAAATACAAACTTAGCTATTTTAATAGCTAAACCAACTGTACTTGTAAAGATTTTGTCAAGGAAAAAATCCCTTGTAGAAATAATTTCATCTGTGCTATGAAATCTGTTCATCTGTACAAATAATAAATAAAAACATACAACAATACTTAAATATAAGTAAGTTTAGTATATAAAAATAAAGTTGAGCTTTTAAATATAATAAATGCATACAAACCAGAACACCCAGAGCCATTATAATTAGCACTGGAAGCTGCAGAATCAATGGTATCTCCTTCATAAGTGCTTTGATGAATTCACCAATACCTTGTCCTACATGCTTCAAAGGCTCAGTTACAAAGTTGGTGAAAGTAATAGCCAATGCCTAGAAAAATACAAACCAAAAAATAGCATTGTCACTGATTACAAACAAACATAAACTGTTTCTTTGGGATAGGCATATACCTTCGTTGGCGGAACCAGCAAAACAGGATTTACTAGTAGAGTTTCATAGTACTTCTGACAGGGATCATCCTGAAACGTCCACTTACTTCTGAACCATTCTGTAGTCAAAGCAGAGACACATTTTTACTACTTTTTAAAAATATATTTCATGACACAGTAGTAATCCAGAAAGTAGCATTTCAACTACTTATGGAAGAGAAGTCTTCTAGATATGGTTCAAAACCCAGATTTATTTTTTAACAATCTGAGATTAGCTCAGCAATGTGGTTTATCCAGTAATGGGGATGCAGGAAGGAGAAGGAACTAAGGTTTTCCCACATTTAGTCAAGCAAGTTCTCTTTATTAGATGAATTTAGAGCCTAGAAGCCACGGAAGAAAAATAAGCATAGCCTGTGGAAACACTTGTTACCTGGCACATTTTGTCCACAGGCAATGAAAACAGAAGTAATGTTGAGTGTTATCACTTATCTGCCAGACTGCAAGTATGCTGAAGAATGTGTATGTATTTGCTAGACTTCAAGAGAACATTTTAGTTCTAAGCAGAAAGTCTTACTCCTTAAGACAACTTTAAGTTGTAAATAATTTATGACACCAGTGTTTGTTTCTGTAGTTCGATTTCATTGCCATCATACCATAAACCATTGAAATTTGACATAAACAAGACAACCACAGACATGAAATTCCAAGAAAAGACCACAATAGGCACTCATTAAGAGTTGCCATCATTAATCTACCTACTACAGGACAGGATACTAAATAATGGCTAATAAAAAAAAATCAGCCATCTCTGTAAAATAACAAAAGTAGAGTAAATAGTTGCAAGATTGAATTTCTCTACTCCCTTGTATTCACATGCCTGAAAGACGAAAAAAAAAATCTTTAGTAGTGGGGCTGGTGAAACACTCACAGGCCAAGTTTTAAAGGAAAAGAAGTAACCCTGTGACATGCTCTGATATAACATTTTTGTTATCAGCTCTCCTTCAAAGGCCTAGAAAGGAAAGTCTTGTGAAATGGAAAAATGGTAAAACCACATAATCGTGTATTGCTCAAGAACATTCAGTGTACTTAAAATTTATGAAGAAATTAAGAGTATTTTGGACACAATTACTGAATATTGTGCGATCTTAAAAACTATTACAAAACAATGAAACAAATATTTACCAATAAGGCTCTCTCTCCAGTCCAATTTCTCAGCACAGATGTTATCAAACTGCCCCATTTTGGCAATTTCTGCTTGATGTTGCGCAAAGGCCAGCTGCAGGAGAATCAGAAATATTTGTAAGAGATAAAGAGAGAGCTGCCATCATCTGTAAAACCTTTTAAGATCCACTGCACATCTAAAAAGCAACATTCCACAAGCCAAACTCGGTCTGAAGTTTCTTAGCAGGGACAAAACTAGTTTTCAAAAGGCACTGACTGCTCCCATCATAAAAACTTTCTGCTGTCAGCAACACAGCCCCTGGGACAGCTACCGTCCAGAACAGCTTCAGAGCTCCCAGGCCAGAGCCCCCCATCCCCGCTGCACCCGCAGTGCGCAGGCCGGCTGCGGGGGCCCCCAAACTCCTCCCCGCAGCAGCCGGGACAGCAGCGAGCTGCTGTGCAACGCAAGCTGGGGCTGGGCACAGAACGCCTGCCTCCAGGCAGCGCTGCACCTGAGCGAACCATGTATGCTTTCAGCAGGTGTGGAATAATTAATAATATTTATTTTTAATAAATCTATAAAAAAAATTGCTACCTAAGCCAAGTTAAATTCTAAGTACTTCCCGGGAATGGATAAAAAACCTACCAAGACGGCTACCTCTGATTTATTCTCCAAATGGAGTATGAATTACCAAAACAACAAACTTCATTATTCAAAGATATAAATTCAGGGCAAAAGCAATCTGACAACGTGTTTCCTTAAAGCATTTCTGGATTAAAAATAGAGACAGCTGCTATGAAATTACTCAGTAAAGCATCAGGACATTCTCTTTAATTTTTTAAATCATTCCGTTAACACAAACACCCCTATTCACTATAATTTTGCCTGACAGTTTGCAACTGATAATCAAGCAGAAAAGTTAAGGCAAATCATCAGTTGAAAAATTCTGGCATTCGTCAACGACTCAGACGAAGCCCTTCGCACAGTAGTCCATTTGTGTTCCACAGCCACCCCACCCTCTGGCACTCCACTCATTCCACGGTTCTGACAAGCTGCAGTTAAATTCTGATGACAAGATGTGTCCTAGATTTTGTGGCTGGGCCATGACCTAGTAGGACAAGTTCCTTCCCCTTAAAACCAATACCACTGTACAGTACTTTATGACCATTAATTAAGCGTTTATCTCTGGTCTATCACCTGTTAAATAGAGATTCATCTAGGGAATCTTTGCAAAGAAAAAAAAAAAAAAAAAATCAATACTTTTTCGTAAGACTTCTACCAAGATGCTTTAGACATAGTTTGTGTCAAGGAACAAGAGTTCCTTGCCCACGCAGTGAAATCACCGTCCTACTGCTCTATGGATTTTGTGCACCTTTGTGGCAGGATAAAAATCAGCAGGGTTTCTTTTGTTCTTCTTTAAGCCTAACACACCTGTCAACATACAAAACAAAGCCTTTCATCCCTTCATTTATTTTGCAGTCAACTAAATAACCTTAACTCCCTCGCAACTGTCAAATTTTAAGCCTATAAGCCATGAAGATTTCAAAACAACTTACTTTATATAAGTAAAGCCAAT
Source organism: Anseranas semipalmata (assembly GCA_013399115.1). Taxonomy (NCBI): domain Eukaryota; kingdom Metazoa; phylum Chordata; class Aves; order Anseriformes; family Anseranatidae; genus Anseranas; species Anseranas semipalmata. The sequence continues at coordinate 855,813 of VXAA01001712.1, read as the reverse complement.
TCCATGCAAAACTGATGAGAAAACTTATTAATAAAATACGTCTCAGCTGAACAAACCAATGAATGCGTGTCCACAGCTCTGTAGCTATTATAATCACAATGCACACTAAGCACAAGAGTATCTGAAAAAGAAAACAGGAAAGAATTATGATCCAGATTTTCCAAGCTTACTATCTGTACATCTGAAGGATCTTCAAGCTTCCATTTTTACTAGCATCACTTACACAGAAACAGTTAAGAAACTTCTTGTTTTCACAGCATATCTGTTGCAGTACAAAGCAGAAAGTGTCCCAGTATCACTAGTAATCATTCCTATCACAGCCTTACAATTGCCGATTTCTTCCTTATGACATTTTGTTACTTCTTCCTTATGACATTTATCACATTACCTGTCATAATTCAAAATTACAAAATTGATATAATTCAGCGCTTGAGTAGTGAAGTGCATGCTCTGAACCACAGAACCACTGTGGCCAACTGCTGCAGCCTGGCTAAGAGAAAGTTATAGTTTATGAACCAGCAGCAGGACTTCAAAGGACTTTACAGCCTTTTTCCATCTGAGGACTCCTAAGAGCGAAGTTACGGTGCTGACAGTTTACTTTTTTATTTGGCTTCTATGGACTCCCCCAAAACCAGAGCAGCTTATGCTCAGTTTAGCACTCTGTAATTCCATTTAGAGAATGTGACGTTTTCACACAGTCACACTCTCCTTCTCTCCAACACTACACAAAATTTTTCTACACAATTTGCTAAACTCTAACCTATAAAATGTAAGACATCAAATACATACTTGTTTCAATAGAAACATATTCAAACTCCCGCAGAAACCAACAGCTACAGCATCTATTTGAACAAGAGACACATCTGGAAAACTGACAACTTGTGCATTATAAATGTGAGTAACAAGAAACTAGTAGAGTCTAAAGAATCACACAACTCAGATATAACAGAAAGGAAGAAGAAAAAAAAAAGTATACCAGAAAAAAAAATAAAAAAATTGCAAAGCTAGAAAAAGAAAATCAGACCACAGGAATAAAAAGTTTAATTCTTACTTCAAATGACTACATCACCTCTACCTTCAGCAACCAAGCAGCAAGAGTGACTCACTGTATGTACGATGGAAAGAGCTGTTTTTTATGTGGAGTTAAGATGGTAATATTCATTGGCTAGACTTGCACAAAGAAACTGGAGAAAACAGTAATTTACAAAAAAACAAAAAACAAAAAAACCCCACAACTTTATTCTTCTCTTACCATAAGCAGATTATATAAATCAATTCCAAAAGCATCTTCAAATCTCCAGTGCCAAGCTTTATAATCATGGTGCTTAAAATTGATCAAAATATCACTAAGCACATCATCCACAGCACCTGACTGCCACGTTTCCTCATTGAGAAACCTGAGGATTTCCAAATATGTCTGTTTTGTAAGGATGATCTCAGCATCGTAATGCACGTGGCCCATGTCTTCCTCAGGCTGAATTAAAAGCAAAACAAAACAATGATTAAAAGTTGCCTATATGGAAATACATGTACATTAGAAAAACTGTATCCCTATGCAAAATCTTGATTATTTACCCTCATTATACACCAGCTTCTTTTTGTGGTAAACTGCTGGAAGAAGACATGGGAGGGGGAGCCTACTATAGGTCCATAATCTTTCTGTTCATTCATCTGACCTATATAAAACATGAATTCCACTGTTTTGTTCTCTTTCAGTTCTACTGCAAAACCCCCAAACAGTGAAGTGGGTTATCTCACCTGTTATTAAAATTTTACAACCGCTTCTCATTAATAGGTATTAATGACTAATGAATTATCTGTGCCACTAAACTTGATCATGGCTGCGTAATACAGATAGAAGCTACTAAATACAGAAATAAGAAATTTTACATTGCTAAGTATAATGTTCTTTTCAAAAATATTAACATTGCTAATCGCTAAAAATTTATCGTTCTACCTCTGAAAAGAAAAAAAAAAAAAAAAGTATGTCCAAAGACAATATAATGAGGAAAGTAATGAGGTGATTCTTATATGCAAATTCTAAAAGCTACTACTCCTACATGGGCAGTGTGACAAAGTCTAAAACAAAGGCTTAAAAGGGCTAAAACAAACAAACAAACACAATCTGGCTGTCTCAAGTTTACCAACCACTAACATGAACTGGACAGGGGATTACTATAGCTGCATCCCAGCAACAGATCCTTAGATACATACTCTGAACTCACATAGCCTTCCTTTGGATGCTTCACAGATAAAGCAGCAACTGTGTCTCCTGAGCAAACACTGGTAACTCTCACAGCAATACTGGAGGCACATACCTCTGTCATCTTTTTCTTTGCAATTCAGTTCCCTTCATTTAAATTTTAAGTATGACAGAATAATTAATCAATACTTATTGACTGTGAAAAACACAAGTAGTAATATCAATTCAAATTCATTTTTAATCAATGTTCAAATACTTACAAGGCCAAGTTTTCCAGCTTCATTTAAAATCTTATTCAAGTATCGCTTAAAAATATAAAAGCTACGGCTTTCACGTGATTTGGCATTCCTTTTCTCACATTCTGCAATCTACAATGTAAAGAAAAAAAACTGTTGCTCAAACCAGCTTATTTGTAGGAGAAAAAAAAATACTACCAACACATTAACCCCATGATTAACAGAGGCACATTAGTTTAGCGATAGTCCCATGATTAGTACACCAGATAAAAATCATACGCAGTTGCTAAGGAGTAAGTTTTCACACTGCTGCTGCTCTCCATGGCACTGGCCAGTACTAGAAATTTCAGATCTGGTAATAACATTGTTTGAATACCAACCTCAGTAAGACCGGAAAAACTAAAGATCTGGATTTCCTTAGTTTTTAAGTTTGTATCAAAACATACTAATTAAAATAGCATAAAAATTACATTTCACACTGGGTCTCCAAATGGCTGAGGGAAGCGGGTGTCCTGGTAGCTACACAAGCATCACTGCATCCTTCTGACCTCAGAAGCAGCAGCAGCGTGGGGCACTTACAGGGCTGAGAGCTGCCATCATCACACCCTAGGGTCGGCCACCAGTGTACTCCCAACACCCACAACCCACCCCTTAAAATCTAACAGAACTGAACAACTTCAACGAAAGGTCAGGTTTCCGAGCTCTTGGCAGCGCAGAGTAACAGCACCACCACATCTAAACCATCAAGGCTGAACAGCACGTAACTCCTCCCAACTTCTGTTACATTAGAAAATGTTTTAGGAAACAGACCTTGGTAGGCTGAGCAGCAATTTGGAATTGAGTTCAAATCACTTTTAGTTTTTCCTCTTAAGTTACACACAGAGGTTCCCCCCACACAATGCACAGTCTCTCTCAAACAGTACCAGCAATTCACCCGCTCCATACTATCCATTGCCTCTGCAGCATCAGAAAGCACAAACTAAAGGCGGCTGGAAAATATTATGAAGTTCCACAACAAACCTTCTGTTGCAAGGAATCTACTGCCCTGGAACAACTTGATAAGTTTTCAGCATTGACTGTATCCACAGCCTTATCCTCAGAATCATAATAGTTTACCTAAAATTACATTAAAAAAAAAAAAAAAAACAAGCATTTTTAGAATCAAACAATTTGTCAATATTCCATGTTATACTTTCACAGTCAGCTCACTTTAAAAGGAGCAAAGGGGCTAAAAACCGAGTGTTGGTCTTTTCTGCATATACTCCCTTAACTATATTCCATTGCTTCTCTGCTGTTATTTTAGGCTCCAAACCGACAATTGCTTTATGCTTACCTAAATGCATGCTGCCACCAAAAGGAGAGGTCTCGCCCTTTCCTCCCCCACCTGCCCTTTCCCCTCCTCAGAGCGCCGGTGATCACGAGCCCCACGGTGCATCAGATTAGATATCCGACCGGCTGAAAACTGACTCAGCAAGCACACGGGCAGTTTTTAGCCCGATGAAATTCCCAGCCCAGCTGGCCGTGCAGCCAGACTGGAAGCAAACACCAGGCTGCATTCTTTGTCGCATGCCTTAACTTCCCTGTTCCCTCTTCACCCTGAAACAACATCCCATTTTCTCCGGTAACTGCTCAGCTGCAGTTTTAGCAGAGCTGCTTCTACACAAACTGGTACGTACATGGAGGAAAGTCTCCAAAAGTAAGTGCAACATCACAGAATTAAGTGAACTCATTAGATCACATCATCTGATCGGAAGTTTTGTTTTGAGGGGTAGGCTGGCTATACAGCCTGCCTGCCTAAAATCTCTCACTGCAGAGCAGAAAAGAAATTCTTGAAGGATTAATCCAAAGCAGTCGTATTTCTCCTTTTTTTCATGGGAGACAACAGTAGAACTCCTAATATTTTTGATAAAAGTCAAATCAGGCATGAAGTTAAAGACTCCAAAGCCTGCTGCTGAATTTTATGATGCTAATGACTATCAGGTGGACTTGAGGTAGGTGCAGGCTAAGGGCCAACTCTGTGGAGAGAAATGATGTAGTCTGCATTTTTTAAGCTCCATAAAACTATGTTCTGGAACATTAAAATAGTATTATTCAAGACTGCAAAACCAAACTTTAAAGCTCAAGAATGACAAGATCAAGGCTGCTTGTACAAGCAACCATAGCTTACAGTGCCTTGTGTGCACATATATCATAAACAGTATCTCATGATACATATTCTCATGATGTATGTACAGCCCAGCCCAATACAACTGAGTATGATATTATATCTTCATATCTCATCTTCTCCACATGCATGAAATACTAGCAGTACAGTATTCAACCCCAGTTCTGATCTTCCTTCTAAAGATTCTGATGCCCAGCGTTATAAAACTTTATTAAACTTACAAAGCATTATAGGGCTTTATTCCTATATTACTGGGGAACTGAATAATTCAAGTAAAACGTAACCATTAACTTTAAATCCCCCAACTTTTACCAGCTAAAAACTTAATTTTCAAGATATTTAACGCTACAGAAACTAGCAAGAGCTGCTTAACCCGGTATTTCTCAGAGAAGCAACTGTGGAGCCACAAACTGCATAAATCATTCAACCACCACCTACAAAGAGCTAAAAAGCGTAGTTTGTGCAACTTGATCGGTGTGCAACAGAAACGCGTTAGTAAAAGGCCCTAAGCTACATATCTACAACATACCAATCGCTATTTTTTGCTTGCAATTTTAACAACAGACATACAATTCTTTTCTGTTTACAGATTCAGATTTAACTTTGTAAGATGATACAAAGAGCATAATTCTATTGTTTTCTAATTTGACAACTTAAGGGCGATCTTTCAACAGGACATGGATGACAGATTACTTAGGAGAGACATACATATAGTCATGCACTTTTTTTTTTTTCTCACCTTGTAAGGTCTTCTCATCGTTCCTGATGCCGCATCATAATTGAGCATATCTGTGGGGTCAATCCATTCATCATCCTGAGCTCCACCGCTGCCTAACAGCAGAGCTGCACACAGCGCCAACGCAAACAGCATCCTGTGGCACTACACACAATGACCAACCCAGAGGTTTGGTTAGGATGAACAGCGCCGCACAAAAACAGAAACAATCCCACAACCCAAAACAAACATACTCCAATGTTCTTTAAAAACCCAACTCTCCATTAAACAAGGTAATTTTCACATATATATTATATATACATATTTCCCAAAGAAAACGCTAGCAAGGCCGTGCAGTAAGGGCTGGCAGCACCGCCCGGCCCCGCTCAGCGCCCCAGGCCCGCTGCGCGCTCCCCCGGCTCTGCCCCGAGGACCTCGAGCCCGTTCCACCTTCGCCTCCCTGCGGGCCGCGTCCAGGCCACGCCAGCTTCTCCTCGCCCGGATGAGGCCAGAGCACCCGCGTGCCGCAAGCGCTGAGACGAGCACACAGCGCTCCAACCGCCTGCTCCCCCTCCTCGCCCCTGCCTCCTTTAAACCCAACGCCAGCGCCGCACGGGGGAACGCGCGCAGCCGCGCAAGCTCCCTCGGG
>VXAA01001712.1:825159-849598 GCA_013399115.1 Anseranas semipalmata | reverse complement strand
CGCCCCGCCCCGCGTCAGCCAGGCCGGCCCGGGCCGCAGCTGAGCAGCGCGGGGCGGCTGCTGCGCGCCCGGCTTCGCTCGGCTCACGTAATGCGCACTTCCACACCCGTACCGCAACACCGGCAGGGGTACCAGCGGGAGGAGAAGCGGAGGCGGCAGCCAGGAGCCTAATGAACATCGAGAGGAGCAGGGGCTGAAAGAACACAGCAGCTGCAGGCAGAAAGAAGACAGCTAGCTAGTGGAGGCAACAAAACATTTTCCCCCAACTTAAAGTTAAAAATCAAGTATAGCCAAACCATGCACAGCTGTATGACAGATCATGTAGCAGTTTTTACCATCTTTCCAATACAGGGGTTTTATTCCAAATTCCTTTTTTTTTTTTTGGTCACGTACATACAGTTCCAGGCCTCCATGCAGGAGAAAGGATTTCCCTTTCTTTCTTGTTTGGGTATTCAGAACTGCTTTGTTAGGCAAAGCCAAACAGTAAATAAAGGCAAGGGGGAGGAACTCTCACACACAATAACAATTCAGATTCACAGCAGTAGTCTAGAACATACAACGATGTAAATACACAAGTTGTAATAATACTTAAGAAAGTTAGCATTTAACAAGTGGTACTACTTAATAATAGCTCGTCAGCTATGACCACAGATATGCAGACAACTGGAGGAAGAGAATAGTTAGAAGTCCTGTTTTCCTCCAAAGCAGCATTAGGACCTTAATCTATGTGTCATAATACCAAATTCTTACCTCTGTGCTGCTGTATTACCGCACTGCAAAGCGAGATACTTGAAAATCATTATCAAAGATCTGAAGCCTTTTATAATTCTAAGCATACAACAGACCCCGATGTGTACTTTAAGTATCAGAGTAGCACTGAGGAATTATAGAGCAATCTAAAAGAACAGATGAGATAGCTGCAGGTGTTGGAGGTCTTTATTGAGATTATAGCACAGATACACTTCTATATTTACCTTTCCACTTTTATACGATAGTTAAAATTGCTTGCTACAGTGCACATATAATTTAGTAATCAAGAGAATCCAGAACTTAACTGCAGTTCAAATAAATAAATAACCTAATGTTTAAGGTTTAAATTTAGAAATTAAAAGAAACTGTACAATATGAAAAATATAACAATACATAAACATTAGAATCTAAAGTTCTGTAGAAATAAAACTGTAATTTCCCATACATAAACAGTGCAAGAAATAAAATTCAGATAAGCTTCTGACCTGGGAATTTAAATGATTTAATTATTAAATTATCATGCAGACATAGCATTTTAAGCCATGCTGGTTTCTATTATAGTGTTAATGGTATCCCTTTTACTTTGAAAACCGATAGCCATTAAGCTCACTGTGACAACTGCTGCCAATCCACTCTTTTCTACAGTACATTATACACAGAGGTATTCTGTTGCATTCAAAAAGTAAAATATTGTATGTTTCTACAGCAAAAAAAAAAACAACAATATTTTACTTCCCCCCCCTCCAACATGTCAGCTTGTTGAAAACAATGTCATGTAGTAAAAACAGCAATATTTCCCCCCATTTAGATGAAGAGAAAGAAAAGACCCACACTATATAATGGACCATAATCAAGATGTGGTTACTGCCTAGTCACCTTTAAAGTTCAGAGTTTATTACTAAAAAAGTTGAAATCATGGAGGTGTAAAAAAGTTTGACCTCTTGTTGAGAAGTGATGAATATAATAAATCTGAAAAAACAGTGGAAGTAATTTATCTTTTATGTGTATGTGGAACTAGTTCGATACTGACTTGATTGAAGTTTTGTTCAACTTAAGTTTCTATATAAAATTCTCATTGAGGCAAAGACCAAGGAATGCAATTAATACCAAACTGTAAACACGTCATTCATGTTACTTAGAGTGCACATCAACAACAAAGGAGTTCTTCTCAGACTTTGGCAACAAGACTACAATAGGTCACAGCAGCATGAGTTCACATGGAAGACTGAAAGCACTGCAAAAGAATATACTAAAAACACCAAGACCTCCTAGAAACCAGAAAAATCTGTGACAAGTGCCTCTCCTCTTGATAAGACACTTTCCTACTCAACTGCTGCTTTCTGAATGCCTATTTATTATTACTTTGTTTTTACAGTTCTGTAGTCTCAGGTCTCTGTGCTTTAGCTGCATAGGTTGCCTTTAGTTGCACTCTAGCCATTGTAGGTCCAAAGGGTTACAGTTCTGTCTGCAGACGATGACAAGAAGGAAAGGTCTTGTGTATGCCATCTGCATTGAATAACTTTGTCCTTGTGCTCTCCTACTACCATAAGAGGAAGCTGCTTCGTGAGGTCCCCTATAGCAGAGGAACAGAAATCATTAGTTCATTTCATGAATTTATATCCTAGCTCTTTGTGGTTTTGTTTAATAAAACTTACATAAGTATTTCACCTTATGAAGCATACTTGACCTCTCAACACGCGCGCATGCACACACACACACACAATTTAGCAGTCCAGGAAAACCAAGTTAATAGGAGAAGGGAAGAAATCAGATATATCTAAACTCCTCACATTAAGTGTAAGTATCATTATAGTACTTTTTTTTTTTTTTAAAGGGTCAATTTCATAAATGTTGTCTGAAAGCAAAGGCCAACTCATCAGGCAACAGCATTAAATAGCTTTACCATTAGAAGCTCCCTGCCCCTCATCAACACAAGTTTATATACATTTCAAATACTTCAAGATTTTTTTTTCCTCTTAAACCAAAACCTGATCTTTTGATTCAAGTTCTCTTGCAACCTCAATATTAAAAACACCAAATTCAAAGTTAACCTTGCATCTGTTGTAGTACTTGTAGTAAGTTACCTTGCAAGTCTGTCACTTTTATTTTCATATCATATGATCCTGTGAGCAAGTAGTGAGCCCCTGGAGAGAAGCGCACAGAACGAACATCGCTAGCATGAGGATGGTAGCTCTGAACCATTCGTCCTCCTCGAATATCGTACAACATACAGCTAGAGTCCTCTTGTCCTGTAGCCAGGAGACGACCACTCGGATCAACAGCTACTGAGGCTACAGCACTTCCTATAGGAGAAAAACAAAAAATACTGCACTTATGTACATTTGTGCAAATGCATGTTCTTGTTTAAAAGAAAGGTTGTTATATAATAAAATGCTGGCCACCAAATGCTGGCCTTCCTTTTATTCTGAAACAGCTATTGTGTCTTTTTTTATTCTAATGTACTTGCAAGTATCTGTTTGAAAGTCACAAGGCAAAGAAGTAGCCAGCTTTTGAACGGGTGTTACTTCATTTATTTATTCTTAAGGGGAAAAAAAAAAAAAAAAACATAGATAATGACATGCTCACCACTTTTCTCTTAAAGCCGTCTCCATTCTGTGATGCAAGAGAAAACAAAACACCCCACACCTCACATTCACTCTACACTACTTAGATGTCTTTAAAATATATTTTTATGCAAGAATTATCAGAAGCATGATAGCAAATCTTACCTGTTCCATGAAATGTTGTTCCCACAACACGAACACAACTTGGCACTCTCAGATCCCAGAATCTTACAGTCTTGTCTTGGGATCCAGATGCAATCATCCAACCACTCCATGTATAAAGTGCTAAAATATGACCTGTGAACAAGAAGACTTCTTTGATTAAACATCATTAATCGAATAATGAAATACCAACGTTCTGATTATGTTTCTGCATTCAGCGATTAAACAGTCCTATGGAAAACCTGCATGTTGCATGGTCTAAAATACCAACAGTATAAGGCAATAGACACTTTTGCATCTTCTCTGGAGTGAAGCATGCACTTTCCATTAAATTAACAGCCAGTATATTTAAACAAATGAAACCAAATCAACAAAAGTCACCCACAAAGAAATAAAAACAAACAAACAAAAAAAAACACTGAAAAAATCCCCAAACACAAAAACATCCACCATTATCCACACTATCACTGGAGCAGTTTGAGAAGAATAAGTCTTGCTAGAAACACACAAATAAGGCGTTTTGAAAACAAACATTATTTGAATATAACACAGACTTTAAAAGTGCAAGAGAGAAGCAACAACATACCAGTGTGACCACTTAGAGCATGCAGACCTTGTCCTCGCTGACAATCTGTTGTGTAAATATTACAGTCCCCTGCTCCAGCACTTATTAAAATAGCACCACCACTTTCTGGGCCTTCCATAAAAGCAAGATCTCTGATTGTCCCATCGTGCATGCTAAATTCCAAATCTGGTCCTAAAATAATAAATAATAAAAAAAAAAAAAACCAAGAAGATGAGGCATACTTTGCTTAGTACTGCAATCTTTAAAGCAGTTACAGTGATAATGCAGAGTATTTCAATCAAGGGTGCCATACTACCTACTATAAATATTGTGTATTTTCTGCAGAACATCCCATTTGAGTTATTAGTGTACAAATAAAATATTAAATGATCTTATTTTCACCGAGTGTTGCTTGAGCTTCCTACAGTTCCTCAAGCATACCAAAATCTATCTCCATAGCCAGTTCCAGGCAAGGTTTATACAGTACAATTATTTCTTTTTGTAAACTGTGGTGAAGCAACAGAACTAAAAAGGCTTTCTCTGTCAGGAGGAAAGGATCATTAAGAACACTGAATCATGTAGGACAAGTCAGCCTGAGTTCAAAGTAAAGAAAAGCCATATTCAGGATATTGATTAGAAGGGCCAGGCATGGAGAATAGTATTTGCAGGAAAGAAATACCAGATTTTTAAGATGGGGAAGAAGATGACAGAGGTAGGTAAGGTAAAGGGGAGCCCAAATTGCAAATAAATTCCTACTGACAATCGAGAACTAGAACTGGGTAAGAATATCTAGATGTTCACCCATATCTGAAAAAATCTTACCAGAAGACAGCACAATACCACAGAATCTTCCAAAACAAGATAAAAAAAAAAAAAGCCCCAAACACCCAAACTAAAATAAAACCCAAAAGATAATCCCCACCCACAACACCCCAGTGGCTATTTGCTGAACAAAGACTACCGTAATGGTGAATGGGAAAAGGGACTAAATTACTTCAAGTATTAGAATAAAAATAACAAAATGTATTAAATACATAATATAATTTGAACGGTCTTGCCAAATATTTGATGAATAAGTGAAAATAAATTCTTTAAACTATATACACAGACACACACACACACTACCTGTTGCATTACAAGTTTCAGCATTAAAAGGTAGTACTTTCACATATTTATCATTAGAACCGGTAGCCAGCAACTGTCCACAGGGACTCCATGCTACACAGTAGATTGATCCTTTATGATGCTTGTTTCTTTTGAAGCGAACTACAGGTTGTTTAGGAGTATTATAAGCACTGCAATAGGAAAAAGAAAAGTGTGTTTTCTTTTTATTTGTAAGGAAAATTATGTGTTTTAAAGCAAAAATACTGTTTTTTTTCCTATTATTTTGGATAACATGAGACAGGTATGGCTGTTTGCACTGAAACAGATACATGTGATCTAAGACAAAACAAAAGGATCTTCTCCATCTCATTTACTCAGTTTTCAATTCTTCCATTGTATTTGTGATTGGACATGCAAAAGAACTTACATAATCCCTTCATCTATAGAGGGCTGATGCAGATAAAAATATAGGAATTATCAGCTACGTATATAGATCCTTATCCCCAAGCTCCTAAATGGGTAAGATTTTTCTAACTACAAACCAAGGCTACAGAGTCAATTGAATCTTTCCCAATAGTCAGAATAGTAAGTTGTGTGACAGGAGACTGTGGTTAGTTGATAATGAAGTGTCTGTCCTACTGAAAGTGTTTTGCACTGTTTACCAATCAAGGAGAGGTTATCTGGGCTTCAAGCCCAGCAAGCTGGCTTGCACCGAGTATCAGAAAAATCAAGTTTTTTGTTGTTTCATATATTGCCAGTAAGTATTTTGGAATTAAACTTCAAAGGCTACTTTACTGATTATATTTAAGGGGAAAAAAAAAAAAAATATCAAGATTACTTATTGAACACTTCAGAAGCCTGAACACAATGCTCTGTAGTTTTGTTGTTACAGTTGAAGATGTTGTTTTCTGTACTGTCAAGTCTGTCCTTCTGCCAAAAACTCCATCTCATAAAACCCAGCTTGTGCTTGCTTGGGCTGACACATGCTTTCTTCTCCCACTTTTACAAACTAGAGTACTGGAAGCAGAAGCCATCAGAGTAAACAGAGAGGCCCACCCACTAAGACAAAAACAACACTTTTCTAAGGAAAAGTTGTAGTACTGTGGCAATGCACCTAACATGTAATGGAGGAGAGCAAAAATTAGTCCACAAATATACAGAATTCTTCAGCAGATTCCTTCTATTATTGTTTGGCAGTTCAGGTTTCTAAAGAAAACAGTGCACTATTTATGAAAACAAAATAAAGGTATGAAACATACAGATATCAGTAGCTACAGGAGAGAGGTGCTATGATACAGTAAAATAAATAATTATACAAGCTTTCTTACCTTGGGTCAATTACTTCTGGATAGGCACACACTCTCAATGTTTTGGAGTTGGAGCCAACAGCATACAAACTCCCACTGGGATGAAAGGCTACAGCTCTGACAGCTTGTGTGTCTTCTAGAGTATTAATGCAAATGAACTGCTTTTTTGATTTGTCATCCTGCGTAGAATGATGACAGTCAAATTAGGTTCTTCAATATAAAACTGGACATTCAAAAGTGGACTCGACTGCTTTTCAGAGTGATCTGTAACTATTATACCCAAGTATTAAAAAGCAGCAGCACCAGACTAAACTGGGGGATTTGTAAAACAATGTCTACTCCTGGTCAAGGAATGGCATTCTTCAAGAAGTTCTTTACTTCAACTCACTCTTAAGCTGACATGAGATTAACATTTCTCAGTCTCCCTCCAGGCTACCAACAACTCTCCTTCTTCTTAATAGCCCATCTCAGAAGCCTGATATTACAATTTATTTCTGTGTAAACACATTTCATCTGGGTGAAACTTGTAAGGAGAGTAAAGCTACATTTTTACTGAACACAGTCCAGGTCATAAGCACAGTTTATAAAACAAATGTAATACTCAGTTTTTTTTTTTTTTTTTGAACCAGCTTTTTCACCACGCAGTTAACACTTAAAACAATTTTATCATTAAACTTATGCAAAGCTTTATTACATCATCCTCCAGAAGGCTTCAACACCACCTTTCTCATGTTTTATTTTCATTTATGTGATATAGAACTTTGGAATGTCCTCATTGCAAAGTTATTTCCCTAAAATTGGACTACACTAAGTTGAGTCCAACAATCAAAAATTTAACCTGGAGAACACAAAACAATGGCTGTGCATCACCTATTACAGTGCTGCCAATTATTGTGGCACCAGCAGTTCCCACAGTGAGTGCGCCTGCAATGCTACAGAGCAAGCGGTCAGAGCATCTAGAATTTGGAAGCAGAAAGTATTGACTGTTGCCCTATGTCCCCAAGAAGTGGGACAGAAATCATTAAATCCCTCCATTTCTATACAAAGTAGCTTCCTTGATAAGGAAGAGAGATTACAGCTTTGGGACTATCTAAAAAGCAGAGGAAAGAATAAGTACTTGATTACTGATAAGCAGTTTATGTAATTCCTGTGTATCCTAATTGTTTCACAAACAGAAGTAGTATTAGTTGGATAGCTATTTGGTGATTAAATCAGCAAACCATGTGTTACTAGATCAATGAGTAAACTGTGTGATAGTATCCAGGGACAGACTTAGAAGAGACAAATGCAAGGACAGTCAACGGAATGAAAGCTATAATCAGAAGCAGCTCTATTATTTAGAGTGAATATAAGGTATAATAGATTAAAAAAAAAAAAAAGAGTAAGACTCTGAGTGGTATCCACTGAAAGGACAAGAGGCAACGGACACGAATTGAAATACAGGAAGTTGCATTTAAACATTTCTGTTGTTTTAAATAGAACACTGTGAGGTTGGTCAAACATGGAAGCAGGTTGCCCACAGAGGTTGTCGAGTCTCCATTCTTGGAGATACTCAAAACCCAGCTGGACCTGGCCCTGAGCAACGTGCTGTTCCAGTTGAACCTTTTTGAGCAGTTGGTTTGGACTCACTCTCCAGAGGTCCCTTCCAATCTCAATAGTTCTGTGATTCTCTAAGTACTACATCAGCCAAAATTCAGTCTAAATTTCTATTAACAACAAGAGGATGTTGTATACTCAGGCTAAAATACTGAATCTTGCAAAAACACATACTGCAAGAGACAGTAAGAAAACTCACCTCATCACCTCTTGTCCTAGATAGATTCCCTGAAGAGTCTTCCAACTGTGGCTGAGTGACAGCATGTTCTGATGCACTGCTTTGATTTGGTGAAGAGATTCACAACAACAACAAAAAAAAAACCATGAGGAAGAACAGATTTGTTCATAAGTATTTTTGGACTAAAGTTACAGTTATAGTCATACTGAGAACTAACTTATGTGGACAAGTGTTATGCATGTCTGATTCTTTATCATTAATCTATCATTTTTGCAAGATGTTGCCATTTTTTTGCAGCTACTCCAGGCATTGAATGAGTCAAAGAAAGTTTAAAAAAAGAAAGGAAAAAAAAAAGGATATTTGTTTTCATTTTGTAACATACACACACTTGGAAACGTGTTTATTTCTTTCAGGTCAGCAATACCTTTACTTAAGGGAAGAAATCTAGTTCCCACTCTGTCCTGCCTCTCACTTTATTTAATGAGTATTTCGGGGCGGGGGGGGGGAGGGGAGAAGGTTCTCATAAAAAAAAAAAAAAACAACAAACTTTTAGAAGCTTAGTAGAAATACAAAATAAACTAGAACTACACAAGTATGACGGAATAAAGAGACTGAAATTAAAAATAAGCCAAAAATGTAAACCATAACAAATAACCACTATTTCTCATATGTTAAAAAATGATTTTATAATCATTATAAAAATATCTAGATAATAAGTCATTAACTATATACCCCCCAATTCAATGACAAATTAATTTGATAATGAAAAATAAATACAAACAACTATTTCCACAGTGCAAAAAGAAGGGGATTTCCAATCCTGAGAAGTCTCAAATAACTTACGTTTGATTCCCTTGCACAGGTGACTCTTCAGGAAAGGGTATTTGATTAGCTGATCCACGTTTTCGAGGAGTGCTTGTATTAACATTTTGGCCATCGGTTGTTAACCTCTGAGTAGCATCTGAAGGTGGTGATGTAAAGTTACTTGCTGAATTAGTAGATGCATTCCCTTTACTCCCATTGCATTGCTGGCTAAGTGTTTGTACATCATTTCCAAGACTGTCCATACCTATATTTAATTCTCCTAGCTTCTGTATAGATCTAATTTAGAAAATACAAAATGGAGAGAGAGAGAGACCAAACCAGGTTATTATGAGAACTTGAGAAGAGATAGGAGTGGGTGGAGAAAGAAGTAACAGACATCCCCAACCTGTTAAGAAACTGCTCAGTAAGATTCTGTTGCTGGTCAGCTCCATCTTCTTGGTTTACACCTCCTTCCAACAACATTTGCTGGTACAATTGCCGTTGTTGCTCCTTCTGTTCTAAGTGCTGCTGGTAACGTAGTCTTTGTCTGTAATATTCTTGAAACTGCTCTGTTGAATCACGAAGCTTGGAAGAAAGGAGAATTACTAATGAGAATTAAATAGTTAGCTGCAGTATTTAATCTAAATACTCTCTGGTTCACTACATGCATCAAAAGGCCATCAGATTGTCCTCTGAAGAACTTTAATTTTTCCCTAAAGCCAGATACAATTTATTTATTAAAGAAGGAAATCACTGCCCTATTGTGCTGTTATTGCTGAAGTAGTTCTGCCTTTGTGCCCAATTCAGGACAAGACCGCTCTTGCTCACAAAACTTCCAAAGTAGTAATTAACATCAAAACAAATAAGTAATCAAAAGCTGAAAATAAAAGAAAAAAATAAAAATTGGAAAACAACTTAAGCTACTTTCCAAATTCCAAGTCATATTTTCAGTATAATTTTAGTATTTTCTGCTGTGTTGACACCTCTCTGCCATCAGTCTGCAGAACAGATTTACATCTGCCATTTATCAGCATCAAATATAAGATGTAGTTCTTCTGGACAAAACAAGTAAGTGCTTCCCTTTTCATAGTCTCTTCCCATTTATGTACTATCTTTAGCTTCCCACACTGCCAGCTCCCCAGTACTCTGTGATCCTCACTTTCTCGCTCTGCTGCTAGTTCCAAATGTTACCATGAAAAACAGCTGAGAACAAGTTGAAAATGAACAACTAAACAGAGAAAACCAAAAGAACTTCAGTCCAAGGCCAAAGTATTAACAACAGTGCCAGGTGTTTTCTAAAGAATACAATGTAACACAATTTTTATCAACTAAAAAAAAAAGTAGTAGTGTAAGGAAAAAAAAAATCTGTTTCTTGCTTGAAGAGAAGTGACATCTTTGTCATCTAGTGATTTCCTGTCGCTGCTGCATCTGTAAAAAGTTTACCACATTAGGTTTCTCAAGATGAAAACTTGGCAATTGTCTTCAAAAGTTTAACAAGCATTCCAAGTATTTCAAACGCGTGAGCTATCTCCCAGTCATGTAGTTACCATCCTTAGAAGCAACAGGTATATTCTGGCCTATACTTCTTTCCCTGACTGACACTTGTTTGTTGCAATTGGATCCCATCCTTGGATCCTTCAGTCTGGGTAATAATGATATAGAATCCAACACCCAAACCTAAAACACGTTGCCTAGATGCTCTGTTGTATAAACCCTGTCTCCTAAATCGATCTTTCCAGGAACAATACAAAAATAAAAACTAATGAAAAGAAACTTAACAGAGTTTCTTTCTCACATAGATATACACATATACCACTAAGACAAAGAAAACAAAACAAGAAGAAATTGGACTTGTGTTATACTTTTTTTTTTTTATTTGTGTATAATAGTCTGGCCAACATGTTCACCTACAGCATAACATCTCCTGTCTTCATTCTGTCCCATAAATTCTGCCCCTGGTTTTCCACCTTTTGAAGCCTGCTCTGCCATAGGTCTAGCTAAACTCTTTCCTCTCTCCCTCTCTTTATTCCCAATCCACATACGTGACACTGTTGCAGCAGAGAAGTTACTCAGCGATGTCCTTGAGGGGAGCCAAGTCCTCATGTTTGAAGGACTTTGCTAATCCTCGCAAAGCCTCATTGCCTCACTCGACTATCCAGAGTCTACAAGAGAATAGCCCTGTCAAGACTGGACTGGTTTTCAGTACCATATAGATGTCATAAGCCAAGACAAGAGTTTACTTAAGAAAATCAAACTGGAGTCTACAAACCAAACAAACCACATACTTGACATTATTTCACCACTCAAACATTTAGCACAAATATTCAGATAACATAATTCATCCTTACTGAAATAAGAGGCAGATATTTAAAACTGTGGAAAGGGAATAGAATAGGCAACTGTTTTCATTACTTCCTACTGAACGGCTATTTTACTTTCTCCATATTGCTGTTAAGGAAAAAAAAAGTCAAAACACAAGGCCTTCAAAAGAAGAATTTTTATTTCTCTCTATTTTTAAAAAAGGTTATGCTATTGGCTTCTGAATGGCTAAAATACATTTACTTGGGAATTATTTGATTTTCATTACTCTGTGTTCTAGGCAGGAAATGACATAAGATGGCCTGTGAAACTTGCTATTAACACCAAAATCACAGTCTATGTGCCAGATTCCTGACTAAAACACTAAAAGGATTCTTAAGCATTGTTCAATCTAACATTGCTGGCTTTGAGTACTGCGAAGTCTTTGTTTGTTTTAAGCTATACGCAGTAGTTTAGCAACACTGATACAAGAACGCACACTCATCAGGTGCATTACAGACTCAAGTGACAGCAGAACTTTATATAGTGGAAAAAAGCAGTTTCTTATAGAATATGCAATATTCTATTTTCACTTGTTTAAAATCTTGTAAAAACAAGAATCAAAACAATCCATTGTCATGCATGAAGTTCTCAACATAAAAAGCAAATCATTATGAATGTATCAGAACACAGCTCAAAGGGCCTCATTATTTTTAAATAAACAACCACTACCTCATTTTTCTCTTGTTTGGCTGATCCCTGACTCTGTGCTCCATTAACTGGTTCATTTTCTGGAACTGAACTCTGGCACAAAGTCTCACTGCTGATGGGATGCTGTGGCTCCACGGGAGTATCACTTCTTGCAGCAACATAGAAAAGAAGAAAAGGTAAATTGAGAAAAATTATTAGTAGAAAATCCCCTGGTAAGACAGATAATATTCTAGAGTAAAAACTGGTAACAAAAAAAGTTAGCAAACTACTTAAGTCATTAAACTGAAGATACTGCTTCAGAAAAAATGCTACTTGAAATGGGTTACACTAAAAAAAAAAAAAAACCAACAAAAACTAATAAAAAAAGCAGAGAGCCACTGTGCTTTGTGCTAACATTTTCCTAAAAACCTTAGCATCACATGATACTCAAGTTCTGTATTTTCTATCCTGACACTTGAATTATGTACCCTAAAACTAACCACGTGACTAGAGTTTTCTATAGGGTATTAGTTTAACTATCACTACCAGTCTAAATTTAAACTATGCTTAACATTCTTCAGATTGAACAATCCTGAAAGTGCTACTTAGGAAAAAGCTTATACCAATTTTGCCATCCTTGTATTATATAAGTATTTCAACATGGAACACCTTCCAAAATGCTTTAACAATCGTTAAGTGTGCATAACACATTAGAAGCCTCGGATTCCCATCTTCAGTTTTGTCAACTTACAAAGTCCTCTTTACTCAGTGACTTGGAGCAAAGCTCTTTAAGGTTATTCTGAACTCTTTGGTTATCTCTGTATGTTAACAAAAGTTCTTAGCTGACTAAAAGACGAGTAACTGCTTGCTGAATACAATTTATAAAAGAAATATCGTATTTCTTCTATGTGCAAGAGGAAGCAAGGGCCAGACATTCAGAAAGCTTTGCTTTCCAGCTTGTACCCTCACAAATACCACCACTTAAGATGGATACACAATCTGAAGTTGGATTTTTTCTGAAAAATATAATGCTGTCTTGAAAGCTATCTAAGGTCATTCTAAACTTCAAGAAATTCAATGAAGAAAAAAACATGTTAAGATCTATCCACTTCACATCACATTCAAATGCTTATACAAAGGATTTTCAAAAGATTGCAGTAATGTACCATTTTAGTTAGCCAACAAGATGACTCTACTTGATTATGACAAATTATTCCAGTACACCAAAACCGAAAAAGGAAATCAACTTTCGAGAGTCAGTTTTAATATTGGTCTCTGGGCTCCAAATACAAATATTAACGTTTGTGCATACAAAGGACTAAAATTAGAGGGAATTCACAATTCGTTAGTATCTTCAAAAGGTATACTTTTAAAAAAATGTAATTCATTTTTCACTCATAACAAATAAAATAACTCCTTTCAATATAAGTATTAACATAGTGTATTAAGATACACATTAGTGTAAAAAAACCTCCATTATAATTAGAGAACTGACAGTCATATAGTGGTGGTTGTTTCCCTTTTTACTGAGTTTGTTTCAAGATAAAGAGCATCTGTAACTAAGATACAGGACACTGTTGTAAGGCAAAACAAACAACAAAAAATGTCACCAGCTGGGTCCAGGATTGAACTCCACAGCTCTAAAGGTATCCTCTGCTGGCCACGGCACACAAGCACAGTGCTAGTTACCTTCCTGGTTCTCTAAGAGGCAAAAAAGCTGGCAGCTGTTTTCTAGATGCATTTATAAAAACATTTTAGAAAGGGGTAGAATTGCTGATCAAAATAAAGGCCAAGCAAAAACGTAAGCTTTTAACTGACAAGTAGCATTTCTCCTTGTTACGAAGACTTTTCTCTCAAAAGGTAGAAGGGCAAAGTTTTGATACGTCTTCATTCTTAAGAAGTCAACTTCGCAGTCCACACTGCATTAAATAAAGTTTTTATAGGTTATGATATCAATAAATGCTAAGTACCTCTAAGTCCAATATGAAAAACAGTAATAAATCCATCAGGCTTGTTCAGATTCAGTTTGGAAATTGTTAAGTAAATATTTAAGCTAAACTACTATTGTAGAAATGTATGTGTTAGAGGAACGTGACAATAACGGCACAGTCATTTCCACTGACTTCATTAGGACTACTGTTCTATGTAAAATTCTGAAATATAACTTAATTATTTGCAGTATCATGACTGAAGTTTACAGGCACTGAGAACAGAATGGAATTGCAAAGGGAGATAGTTACAGCTATTTCACAGACTCCATTTATTTATCAGGGATGAAAGAATTCACAAACACTGAACATAAATCTCAGCTAGGCTGTATTACATATGATCAGAATGGAAATTTGTACTTTATGCTAGGATTTCAAGTTTCTGTACATCTTAGCTTTAAGAAAGTCCAGCTTGAACCCAAAAGGCTCATGACCAATACGAAAATCTACTTTTAATCATAAAACCATAAGAAAGAAAAAACCTTGTCTACAGAGCTTTACTCACAAGAGAAGTTAAACAATCTAATTATGTTTCAAAGTTACAATTATGTTCAAAAATACAATGCATGTAAGAACCTAGTAATGTAATATAAGCCAAGGTAAAAAAATAAAACTACAATTGCACCTACCGCTCCGGTGACTCTTCAAAAATACTGTGACACTCAGTATTCTCAAGCATGAGACTTCGACTGAGATTCTGTACTCCTGGGTAATGGAAATTAGCAAAGGAGTGCGACATTGGAGAAGTTTTGGTCCCGAGGTCTGTGATTCGCTTGTCATGATTTGTTAATCCACATGACAGCCCATCTAAGGCAGGGTTTAAGGAGCGGGTCATGTAAGCATCAGCCGACTGAGGCCGTCTCATTGGGGATGACGGATATGGAGAAAGCTTGCTGATAAGAGGTGTCAAAAGATCAGCATATGCAGCTTTTGTAGGCTTGAGGAGTTTATCAACATGGATATTAAGCATCTTTTGTTCAAAAGCACAAGAAAAAACAGTAGCTGGCAGATTCTGCAGCCATGACAATAAGCTAAGGTCCAAGTCATCACACCCATTACCGCATAGGAGATCAATGCCCAGCAATACTTCACTTTCTGTTATTTCTTCTCCTGTTGCTTTACTCTGACAGAATTCCACACAACATTCGTAAAGCAATCCCTTCATTACAAGCTGAAATAAACGATTGTTACTTGCTTTGAAACCAGCTTCACTCAGTTTCCTATCAGCAGGAATAAACTCTGCAACCATTACGCAAGCTTCTTCAAAGCAGTGCACCCGGGCCGTGCTGGGATTCCAGTCTTTGAATTCTGCGTGGTTGGTCAAGCGAGGCAACGTGAGTAGCAAGCAGAGTTTACTGTAGTCTTCCTTAGAGGGACAATATTCTTCCAACGCATGCAGGCACTGCACAGCCTCTCGCATTGTGAATTCCAGCTACAAAAATATTAAGGTGAACAGAGTAGTTTGTAGTACATATGTTTCCGAAGTTAGTTGAAGAACAAGTAGTAGCGGAATTTCTCTATTATCATTCCTTTATTACTATTACTGTCTATTATTAAGGAAAATAGCATATCATAGAGAGCCCGCAATTGGTGATGCAAATGTAGTTAGAGTCAAATTCCTGGATGTTTTGACTTTCTGAAATCCCTCCCAGCCCCACTCCCAGTCTCACTTTCTACAGATCTATGGAACTTTCATGTCACTGCAGGTTTTATAGGCTTAAACTTTTAAATCAGCAGCTAAACAGCCTCGATTCTATTGTAGCACAGAAGGTTAGTTCCATTCTCAGGGCCAACCGAATTTCTTTTTTCTCTTTTCTATGTCTATGAAAACCTGCATACTTCTCTAGTTTCCAGTGATTTGCAACTTTAGGTTGTCTTTTATATTAAGGTTTTCTGTTCTCCAATCATAAAAATGTTAAAAAAAAGTTCAAAAAGTTAATCTCTGAAGATAAGACCTCCAAATGAATATATGGCTTTCGTAGAAAGCTTGTTGAAACTAAAAGACAAAAAACATGTTAAAAATACATGTAATTTAGTATTTTTAGTGACAAAGATTTGAAAATATATATTTAAAAAAATCCTATCCATGTTCCCCAGCATATTCTCAATACCAGCCTTTCATCCACAATATGCAACACATTTGGTAACATTCAACACAAAAATAAAGAATGCAAGTCTGACTTTAAGTTTTATCTATAATATCAAGAGAAGACCCTTAAGTATAACATATGAGTAATGGGACAGAGAATTAAAGTTAATTCAGTTTGCAAAACAAAATCAGTCATCTTAAAACTACTGGAATTCTTTGTTTTTAATTTGGTATATTTTTGTGTTAGAAATTTGTTATTCTATATTAGCAACAGAAATGAAAAACTCTAATAATGTTCACAATCTGCATGCCTTTTCTGTTAGTTTGAGTTGCCATTCACATCTCTTTCCATATTGAGAACCTAAGTTCACGACTCCTGCTGTTTGCACATTTAAGTAAATCAGTCCTTTGTGATCACATCTGTTCCTTTCAAAGAAACAATAGTGTCCTTTCTCTCTAAAAGCAACAGAAATTAAGTTTAAGATTAATTCAAACTAGAATCTTTCATTTGGACCTGACTCTGGCAATAAATTTCCCTGATTCTCAGGCTTGCTTCAGAGCACTCATGAAAAAGAGCATTGTGCTCTTATACTTTAGCATAACGGCCTAAAGTAAATTTCAAGATCAGGACCACAAAGATGACGTATGGTCACTGATTTATACCGCTAGGTTTCAAGCAATGCTTGTATATAAAATTCTATTTGAGATCTCGGAATTGTATTCATTTCCAAAGGACATCAATTAGTTTTTCCATTATCTATGAAACCATTTGGTAATAGATAAAATTTGTGCATTCAGTGTGGGAGCTTTCATTTTGCTTTTAATTAGAATATCTCAATAAGCTTTTTGCCAACAAAAAATTCCCAAAACAAAGAGAAATCTTACATGCTGAGGCTCATCTTCTGCTGACATTGCATTGTTTACACATAAGGCTTCCAAGAACTTCTGCTTCATTATAATGTAACGGAATCTGCAGGTAAGAAGTAAAATGCAGTTAAACATTATACATCTTGATCAAGTAGCTCCGTATTCTTTTAGAGATGAGCGAGGCATTTTACAGCTACTTTTTCACGTAGGCATAGAAATTGCAGTGACAAGAAACTCTGATCAAAGTTTAACAAATTGCTAACCACAAAATTTTAGCAGGAAATTTTTTTTCTTCAGTTTTTGCTTTCAGAAATACTACATTAAAAATATTTGAAGGGTCATAAGGAAAAAAAAAAGTATAGCAAGCATACTCATTTCTTAAACAGAAATATGATAGAGTAGCCAACAATAAAATAATAGTACAACATGCAGCACTATATTGCTAAAGTGTATGGTAAATGAAAACTCATTACACATTGTGTGCACATTTTTTCACAGTTTAAGTTAAAAACACACACACAATTACAAACTGTATACAGGACAGAAATAAAACAAGTTAGAAACTTAAAATTACTGCTTTCATAAATGATACTTAGAAATTCATGTATTTTCCACAACAACTCACAAAAAAAATTGAACTCTGACATACATTCTATTTTACCTTTTCTTGTCGAATTTTTCCATACATTCAAGAGGCTGAATAAATTGAAGGACCTCATCCCATTGACCATCAAGAATCAATTGCCTATTAAAAGAAAAAAGTCACTGCTTTAATTTCACTGGACAAGTACAACTTTCTTCTAAGCAACCAGCTCATTTAAATAGACAAGTTGTATATTTAAATGACAACTGTATATTCAAACATACAACAGGTGATCAACCTGTTTGGAAAAATTAATGCTTTGTATAGATGCTAAGATGACCGATGTAGTAAGTGCAAAATTCAAGTCCTTTCTCAGTATTTTGTAAAAAAAATTGTAATAATTGCATACAACTACAAATATTGATTACTTTTATGGATGTATCAAAAAGGGACAAAATGGTCCTGTCTCTCCTGCTTTACTTTTAATTCTTATTTTAAAAATTCTTCCTTGAAAGATACAAATGAAATATATTTATTCAGTGAAGACATCCTGAAGAATGAAAGTGGACTTAAAAATTTTAATTGTATAAATACTGCTGGACCTATTTTATACCAAGAGGGGCAGAGCCCCTATATTAAGAATATGAAAGGAACAGCTTGAAAGTAACTAAGCCAGCAAAAGGGCTTCAACTCCAAGACCAGTGTGCTAGACTGCACAGGTGGATTAATTCAATTTCTTCATATCCTCATAATGCACGGACTTCTCTATAAAAGGTCCAGTTCTAGAAGGAAAGGCTGCATTTCTTATTAGATGCATACCCTGACTAAACTAAGAATGAAACAAAAAGTATTAATAATTTCAATCTTTCTCCAATTCTCCTTTCATTTTATTCCAATATCTGTAATTTTATCAAAAGGGAAGCCACATGAGAAAACTTATTCAGTGATAAAAATGATTTTGACATTTTAAGAACAGCTGGATAAATTTTCTCATGCTTCCAGAAAGTTTATTAAATACCTTTGCCATGAAATAGAAGACTGTAACGCTAAAGAACTACTGTGCATTTACAGTAACTACTTTTAGTAATTCAGAGGGCAGTATCATGAATAGTAAATCACACAAACGTTCGTGCCTTGATGACCTCAGACACCCCTTTCATATTGCTCACTTTAGGAGAAACCTCGGTATTATTTCGAAATACAGACAACTTTTAAGGGAAAAGCTTTGGAAACCACTACACTCATCCCAGAGCTCAGGACTAGAACACTGTAAAAGTATTTTATTTGTATCAGAAGCCAATAAACTACATGCTCAGTTCCATGTGACATGGTAAGCAGGTAGCAACAGATCACTGCTGCTAAAAGAAGATCTTGCTCTCCCGTCTACTCCTGCCCACGTGCTTTTTTTGACTTAGCCTGTGTTGACACCGGCACTTGTTAAGACCCCTTCCCACTCTAATTCATGAGCATGCCAGAAAAATAACCAAGTTAAAATGAATGAACACATGAATGAACAAGAAAACAAACAAACCAACCTAACTCTAAAGCCTATGTTGATGCTTAGTCAGTTACTTCAAGTGGCTCACAGAAAGACTTCATTAACTTCAGAGCAGAACCACACAATTAGGATCAGGAAGCAGCAGAATAAGACGAGACCTTCTGTTTAGTGGCATGGGGCCGCCCATGGAATCACAGTCCAACTAACTGTATGCTTTCATGTATGTGGTATTTAAGTACCGGAGAAAGAAGTCCTACCTTAAAAAAAGCATGTCATCTGAAAACAGGCCATTAATGACCCCACTTTCTTTCTCTAGTGCCAGCATACTGATATGAAGTTTCCTGGAGTTCAGAAAATCTAGTATGAGTTTGATTATTTCAGCTTCTTTAACATTCACCGTTTCTTCAGCCGTCATGATGGCAGCCTAAAACGAAAAAGAAGAGAGAAAACTTTAGCTATGTCAGTATCTTATTCTATGCCTGTTTAACAAATGGTGGCTATTAAGGTTTTTTTCTAGTTTTACGGGGCAGAATATTGTAGCTTTACAAAAATAAAAATCAATTTCCTAATCTTGTTTATTTAAGAGGTTGATTATGAAGCCACGGTTAAGACTAACATTGGATCTTTGTATTTCTGTCCTATGTGTATAGGTCCAGAGAAACAAACCTACCAAGAAATCAATCCTACTGCAGTGTGGAAGTATTATTGCTAGCAAGTGTACAGTATGTAAAGTTTTAGTTCACTATTTGCATTTTGGAAAAGACGTACAAAAAGCATAAAGTGAGCCAGTCATTTCACTATCTAGATATCTTAAATGTTTCTAATACATAAGAAAAGCAAAACCCACTAAAATGTAGTCTCTTCACCCCCTTTTTTGATGCTGTAAATGGCAATTAAGACGAAGCTTTCTATTCTTCCTTTATAAGGACACCTACTTCTGCCTGTATGCTTTATGGAGAATCGAAATCTGCAAATCCAAGACAGCCAAGGCCGATTTAACCGCTGGCTGCCAGAGTCCCCTCCACTCCCCTGTCCCCAGCTGCCCACTCCTGGCCCCTCCTTGGCACCGTGCACGGCTACCATGGGCTTGCTTTCCCTCCGACTGGCTCAACACTCTCAGGAGCTCTGGCGCCAGGCAAACATCAGTTTCACACCAGGCAGAACTCCACTGAAGTCCAGGATCCTGCAGAAAGGGAAACGCTGCCCCGCTCTCTGCCCCACGTCCCAGCCCCTCCGCGGCACCTGCAACGGAGCTGCGCGCTGAGCCGGGCACGAATGACCACCTGCGTGTTCGCCCCGCGGGCACCAGGGCACTAGTGCCCACATGAGGAACCGCCACAGCTCCGCTTTCTGGCAGAAGGCGAGCGTTAAAGCAACTTAAATCAATTATGAGAGCGCACAAAAGAAGCTGGAATCTATGATGAACCCTCAGCAGGAAGCATTATCCCCAGAAACAAGGGAAGCAGAATGAAAGCGATCAGAAAAATGAATAAAGGGAGATTACCATACAGAGCAAAATATCCGCAGTAAGAAGTTAGAGTTACCCTTATTGCTCCCCCTTTTAATTCAAAAGGAAAGATAAAAATACTTAATTCCTTCATACAACTATTTGCTTATGTAAGAATCTAGCAAGCAAGATGCTGAACATCAACGGACGGTAACGCAGCTCCCAAGACAAACTACAAGGTGGTGATGCTGCCTCCGGATACCTCGGACCTGGAAAACTGGAGTCCGTAAGCTAGTGACCTATCTCATGTTTGAAGAAACACAGAATAAGAATTCAAAGAACAAATGTAAGAAGTTTGAAAAATCCAAATAAGAGACTCCAAGTATTAACATGGAAATTAATTATTTACCAGAGACGAAGGGAAGAGACAAATACTCCAGTGAAACCTCTCACTGTTCATTTTAAACCAATGCTATTGAACTTGAAGCAACACATAAAATTAGGCATTAATAGAATTTTTTTCCATCTTCCTCACAGTCATATGCCAACTTTTTTCCAAGAAGGTTTTTGCCAGAACTTTTGACTGGGAAAGTATTCGATTATAGCAGGACAGTTTATTTTGGACCAACACAGACCTAATTGTGCCAGATTGAAATGGCCTAACTTCTTTGTTAAAAGGGCTGGGTTTAATTCTTATTTTGGTCACAGAAGACTCCAATCACCAAGTATTTTGACAGGCCTCAGGGAAGACACACCCAGAGACCACATGCCCACTCCTGGCTAGTAAAGTCAAAGGAAAAAAAATAAAATCTGGCATGCAGAATGCTTTTCTGCTGGAAAGAAAACAGACAGACAGACAACACTCAAACCTAAAGCCAGCACTTGCAGAGAGATGCTTTTTCCTTATGTTTTAGCACTGTTTCAATTTCCCCTCTTTGGCAACCAGGTAGGGATTTTTGATCCCAGCGAAAAATTCAATTCTGTTCTTACAGACTGGAGAAGAAATCAACACAAATTTGAACAGCAGTTTAGCGTTAACATCTTAATTCCCAACTTCACCTAATGCATTTGCATTTCACTTTTATTATACTTTATTGCATTGGTGGTTTTCATATAACTTACATGAGCTTCCTTGCCAAACAACAAAGTAAAACTCAGGCAAAGCTGCATTGAGACTTGCTATCAGAAAATTACTAGAATAATTCATACTAATACTCCCTTTGAAGAAAGGAACAAGTCCAGCTTTCTTTTCAACTATATCCACTGAACTCAAATCTAAATGGGAAGCCACCCTACACAGTTTCAAGATTATCTTAAATTATTCATATATTCTGTTGATGGAAAAGCGAGCATAATACTCAGTAGTTTGCTTAAGAGTACAACTACATTAAGTAAAATTTAATATCTGCGAGAAGTAGCTAGCTTCCATTTTCCATCGTAGTTTAAACAGGACTGATTTGTCCTGAATGTACAGCCTTTTGCCAAATTCTAAAACTTAAGTTCTTTTACTTTATTTATATCATCCATATAAATTAGATAATGGATGATTAGCACCCTCCATTTTATAGGTCTAAGTAATGGCACTTTTGGGGTCCTGCTAAGAAAACTGAAATATATAGATTGGACACTGAACCTCTGAAGACAATTTGAAATATACCAGTAAGCTCATAAATTAGCAGTATTATGAAAATATGTAGTGCACATTTGATGTCAGAGCAACACTCCTATTGACAGACAGCTAGAAAAGAATGGTAAACCTACTAGAGAAGATTTTCACTTAATTGAAGGTTTTTTAGACTGATGAGCCCAGACTTCTCTGCATTATGCTGTCAAAATAATAAGCAGCACTGTAACACCATCATGAAATCATAAATATACATAGGTTTATACATGATATTATGAAATAAATCACTTCTTCTGACATTCAATGGGGTGCGTATGTATAAAAAATAAATTAAAAAAAAAGAACAGCAGGGAAACGCAAGATTAGAGCTCAAGCTGCATCTCTGGTCCATCCCTCTGTATTGCTTTCTGCCAGCACATATGGCACACAGCGTCACAATCCGATCAGCTCAAGCACTAATACTCAAGAACAATTGAAGCACAGCACTAGCTTGACGTATAAATGAAGGAAAATGAGTATTAAAGCTTAAGATTTCAGGTGCCTTCTACTGACGAGGTTTTTGCTACAACCTTTTTTTCTTACCCAATCTTTTCACAACAGAACTCTTCCACACCTGTCGTCATTCCCATCTTCCCCGAGTTCTGTACTTAAATGCGTTTTCCTCCTAAATAAATCTACATCATGAAAAACAAATAAAAAACAGCAAACTTCCCTGCCACTAACCTGACACACCTTTTCTGTAGCTTCAATGGACAAGATGTCCTTTAAACAGGCTCTTTGGAACATTATCTACCTAGTTGTATATTTTTTAGTGAGAGATTTCACTCTTGTTCTGTTCTTACTTATGTTCTAAGAACATACCTACAGCAAGAATCCTCTCATGGTGTTATAAGCATAGGAAAATAATTCTTAATAAAATGCATATAAATACAGTATTTTATGAAAATGCTTATAAACTCTAAGTGATTGTTATACAGTCTTTAAGTTACGTTTCCTAGAAGAAATTTAAAATGGATATGTACTCACATGACAGAAAGTTACAGTAAGGTTTAATATTCTGGAATACAAATGAATTGTGGCATTCTAAAATAAATGTTATTCCAATGTCTTAATTGCCCAAAATAGACCATTCGCCAACAGTATACACTATGCATCCACAAAAATAGGCAAGGAATTTCAGTACTTCTTTCTTGTATTTCTGGGTAGTTAGAGATTATAGGTCAAATCCTAATTGTCATACTGACAGGGACCAGCAATATGTTTAAACAGTGAAGCAACACCTACTGAAAAGTCTTGGTTAGCTGACTTCAATGACAGCTGTGGCACATACACAAAACCTCAGCATCTCGGCGAACTATTTCACAGAAAAAACGAAGCGTAAAGAAGTAACATATGTTTAAAAAGCCGGCAGGTTTGCATGAAGTCATCGCACCCTTTAACCCACCCCACAGTAACTTACATATGACTCTCCGGCCTGCCCAGAGGCCGCTCCAGAGTCCCGCCCACGCAGACCCCACTGGGGAGCCAGGGCCCGGTCAGCACCTAGCGGCTCCAGTTCGGATGCGCCCTCAATCATCTTCCAGTTATTCTATAATCAAAAGAGCGTATAAAAAAAGGTCTATGGGCCAAATTTTATTACAGTTGATTCCCACAACAGTTAGCGCGACTCACTGACAACCATTTTAGCCTGACTCCACGATTCATTATTTCAAATGAACTATATTGAAGACATTAGGCCCGTAACAGAAAACCTTCACCACACTTTGGGCAGCAGAAGTCTGTGGTTCAAACCCTCTTCTAGCCCAATACTCAGCAAGTTAGAGCCCTCTTCGATGCTAACCTTCCCCCCCCACACACACACATTTTCCCCTGGCTCACCCCAGCAATCCCCCTCTCACCCCGCTCAGATCAGCTGGTGCCACAGAGCCACCACGAAATCCCCATCTGCCCTGCCTCGGAGGCGGCCGGCAGAGCCCTGGGCAGTCGCCAATGCCTGTTTCAACACGCATTCTGTTCTCCAGACCACATACACACATTACCGAGCACCCCGCATAACAAATGCCACAAAGGTGACATTAAACCATGCAGTACTTCCACGCTAAAGCGAAAACAGATTGGAGGAGCCGGCTTAAAGAAGAAACGACCGCACCTTCACAGCACTTGCTGCAGTTTTTCCCTTCTTCTCTCGACACGCGGGATTCACCTCCGCTGGCGCGGCTTTCAGAGCCGCCCCGCTGGCTCATGACACAGCGCCGGGCCGGGCCGGGCCGAGCGCTGCCAGCACGCCGAGCAGCGCCCGCGCGGGCAGGGCCGCAGCGCGCCCGA
>VXAA01001712.1:779807-824422 GCA_013399115.1 Anseranas semipalmata | reverse complement strand
CTGTCGGCTGCCGCCCCCGGGGCCTGGCCCGCGCCGCTGTGCGAGCCCCGGCCGCGGTGTCCCGGCCCGAGGCTGGCAATGGTTTTCTACCTGGGAGGACGGCGGTGAGAGCCGCCCCGCCCGCGCTGCAGGTAGCACGGTGATGGGCGCTTATAAACAGCTCGGTGTCCCCAGCCTGAGGGGGCTTCCCTTCCGTGCGGGCAGCCAGGCCGCGTCCCTTCTGCCCTCCGTCCCTGCTTCCAGCTCTGGTGCCAACGCCTGCGCCTTCACCTTGTAAGTCCGGTGTTCGTGCGAGCTTCTTAACTCTGCCCCGGGCTCAGCCCCGCGTCTGGGGTGTGGACGTGAGAAGCGTGCAGCCGCACCGCCACCGTACTGCTCGCACACCTCTTGAGGTGCTGGGGAGAGCCACAAATAGCTACCGAACAGAGGCACTTTCTTCCCCTTCGGATTGTGCGTTGTGGTCCCCAAACCGTCATCGCTTCTGCCACGGTGACGTTTTCTTTGCTCATGCGGTGGAGGCTTATGGCTTGTTGGCAATGCCTTTAGTTACTGCATGGGAGGGTTCCAGATTTCAGGGCAGCATTGGATTTTGTTAATACGTTTTTGCTGTTTTCTGCTGGTTGAGACAGTTGAAAAAACTATGCTTTACAAAAACTCATATGTATGCTGTATATATTATATGAAAATATATATAATTTGATATTTAGTTAAATTTAATGCACCTTTGTAATTGTCAGAAGATGGTAGCATCTAAGAATTATCACTGTGAACTGTCAATAAGCTTTCTCTGTGTTCAAATATAGCTGTGAGATGAGATACAGAAAATCATGTTGAGATTCCAATACTGTACTTGGACAAAAACCCAGCATGTATACAGCAACGCATTGGCAGGCCCTATCAAAATGGAGACTGACAATTTTCTGATACAGAAAGTAGCAGAGACCTGGTTTTTCTTCTTTAAATTATGCATGTGTGTACACGTCAGGTTGTCAGGGATTGAAACGAAGCTGAACTGGATTCTTTCTCACGCTGATGGTTAAAAATGTTAAGTAGCACATGTTAAGTAGTGAGTTGATTCTGCTTGCAAAGTGTTTTGCTGAGAATCAGCCAAAGGGCAGCTGGGAAATCCCCTCATGCTGTTATTCTCTCTCCCTTTCTGAAAAGGAATGTGTAGAAACGTCCCGCAGTCCGCCTGGTGAGGAGCGACGCAGGCAAGGTGCCACCTGGCTGCACAGCAATGACTCCGCAACGAGGAACGAGGGCTGTGGCACTTGCTGGCTCCTTCTGCACCACTGAATTCCCAACATCGCAGCCCTGGAAGCTCGAATCTCTAGTAAAACACTGAATCCTTCCTTCTGCTAATAAAGCTATCACTTGTTGCTTAGTTACATCTGGAGGCACAGATTAATAGAAAACTTAATTATAGAAATGAAACTGCTTCCCCATACAAGTGATACAACAGTGATGACAAATCAGAGGGGGTGTGAGGAAAAACAAGATGACTTCAATTTAATTGTCCAAACAAAGCTGTATGTATAACTTTGCTGAACATACATTTGGATAAGAAAAGATTTAAGCTTTGTTTAATCTAACAAAGCTATAGCTAAGCATGTATGCTTTTAAATTTACTCTTGATTTCACAATGGTGTTACAGTGGTTTACCAATCTTTTGTGTAATAACTTTGTCTTCAGTGGAGGTCCTGAGATGCAATCTGTGAGACTCCACCTCTGGAAGGCAAGACTTTTGGGCTGAAAGACAGGTAAGGCTTCTCCCAAGTTTTAGACCCAAAAGGAAGAGGAAATTCAAATTTAAAATTACTCTGTTTCCTGCTCAGAATATAGGGCCTTTCACAGGGTGGTATTAAATTCCTATAGTCTGGAAAGAGATTTCAAGAACCAAGTGTCTGCCCTTAGGAAGAGGGATGAAGAATAGGTAGCATTACTTGATGTGCCTGCTTGGGATGGCAATAATTCTACTCTTAAATATCTGGAGAGGAAACGTAGTACTGTCCTATTGGAACAGGGGAGATAGAAGCCCCTGTTCCCTGGTTACTCGGAACTTTTTACTCTGGCATAGAAAGATGTCTTTAGGATGGCCTCAGCTTGCTTTGAACTCCCAAGTTGTTACTGCACAGAAGGTAACTCCCATGAATAGCAAAGCTGTTGGGTGTGGGTTTCAGAGAGCCTGAAAATCAGGATTAGTAGAGGGGGAGTTCTGCATTGCCTCGTGAGAAGGCAGGGCACTGCAGTCTGTTCTGGGAACAATTCAGAAAAAAAAAGTTACTATTTTACAGGTGTTGCAGGTAAAAAGGTGCCAAAAAAAAAAAACCTATTTAAAACTTTACTTCTGGAAACAATCTTCACTGATTTCAAGAAAGGTTTTCCAGAACTTTAGGGTGACAATTCAGGAAAGAAGTTAAAATACTCTTGCATAACCTGCAGGAGAATTAGACACTTAGGTCAGCATCACAGCTCCAGTTTCGGGTAGCTTAAACAAGAAAAATACTGAGCCAAAGTATAATCCAGTTTCAAGTAATTTAAATAATTGCAGGCTTGTGGGGCCTTGGCAGGTCTTGTAATGCAGACGTTTAGATCAGTGATGATGTACAAAGGATAAGGCAGAGCTGCCTTGATGGAAAGCTTAATATTAGCTTTGTCTTTGTGCAAAACTCCATTAACAGATTAACAGTGACATAAAAATACACACAGATACCTTTGTGTGTCTCCATAAAATTCATGTACCATTATACGAAAACTTTGTCACATTTTACATGAAAAAAGTCTTTTCAGTATCTTGCTTAATAAATCTGTCAATGGATAATGAATTACCCATTAATCCTAATATTTTATACATCTGGTTGTTCAGTAATGCTGAATAAGAGGCTGAAGAAACTTAAATAAAACTTTTCAGTGGAATGCTTAACTCTGTTCTACCATCCTTTCTTGAAATCCTAGTCTTTATTCAGAGGCAGTTCTATGTAGAATCCATTAGTGTTATCCTTGAATTCAGGAACTGATAAAAAGCCTGGTGTGAAGAACTCCATCTCCCAAAGACTCTGTACTGAGGACTTAAATGTATGTATTATATATTGTTTCCCTCCTCATATACCAGTAGTTCTGAGTAAAACAGACAAGGTAGCTGCTTTCTAGAAGGAATAAGCTAGAGTAATTTCACTACCATATTTAACTCTTTTCTGTGGTTGTCTAAATAAAGTGTGTTTTATATCTGTATGTAAACATCTAAGTCTGAAAGTATACATACATTTAACTGTGCATTTAATATATGCATAAACAAACATGCTTCACAGTTTTTTCTGAATGGAACAGTTTGCTTTTTAAAACTAGTTGCTTTTAAATGAACAAAGTTGCTGTGCATGTTAAAAATATTGATTTTTTTCTGGCATCCAAATCTGGAACAAGATAAAAAAAAAATTAAGTAGAATTCTCAGGTTTGAAGAGGTTAGAAAGCTAAATATAAAAGCAAGCGTAAGGGGCTGTGTGGCCATAAAGGTAGATCTCTATGGCCACAATTCTTCAAACTCAGCTCATTAAAGTAGTGTAACAGTGTAACAAAAATGCAAATTTCCTATTTGAAAAGATATCAGTAGTTTAAGGTTTAGCCCTTGCAAAGATGTGCCTTTTTTTTTTTTTTTTTTTTTTTTTTTTTTTTTTTTTTTTTTTTTTTTTTAAATGTTGGAAAAAGGCATATTAAGTCTATGCCTGATCAGTACAGCTGGGTCTGGAAGAAAAAAAACTTATTTTTTTACATCGCCTTTGGTGTGGTGGTCTGAAAGCTTCGGTTCTAAGAGTAACTGAAATGATTATTCTGCAGTTATTGATACCAGATCTCTACACTGGATCCCACAGCAGTATACATACATTTTGATTCCCACATTCTGTACAAATTCAGACACACAGCACAGTCAAATTAACCAGGGCGTGACCTGAAGTTTGTCAAGTATGGTGTTACTTGTCAAAGAATAAAGTCTGTTCTAAAGTCTGCCTGTACAAAGGCTGTTTTTCGATGACAACTTTGAGCTTGTCCCACCACTGAAAAAATAGCTTTACTGCGTGGAATTACCATTTGTGTTCCAAAATAACTCCTTGCTTGTGTCAGCCTGTTTGTGATGCTGTACAGGGAACTGATTGAGCTCGCTGAAAAATAACCAGTTCTGGGGGGCGAGGAGGGAAGGATATTCGTTTTCATCCACATTAGTTTTCACTTCACTACTAAAAGCCCTGCTATCAGATTTCCTGTGTTATTGAAGCTGCCCTTTGAGTAGCTCTGAAATTTAGGGATTCTTTACCTGCATGTTAGCCTAACAATTCAGTCTGCCTTTTGACATTGCAGTGATGTCATCTCCCTTTTCAACAGAAGCCCTTGCTCTGCAATCCAGCACGACAACACAAACAAAACAAAACAGGCAAGATTTGGAATGGAAAAACTTACTCATTTACATATCTGGAAGAGAAAACTTTCTTTTTTTTGGATACTATTTCTGTTCAAGATTGCACAACTAACAAGCACAAATTATTTCACGAGAAGTTGTATTCTTCATTAGCTGTGTTGATGAAGGTAAGGCTAGATAATCTTGAAAACCTTCCCTTCTGAAGCAATTCTATTACACTGACCGTTAAGTTTCTATGTTTTCTGAACACAGAACTAACCAGAGTACAGGAGTTTATCAGCTGACACGCAATTGTGAAACTCACTTCTAAAGAGAATAGGCTAACTCCTTGTTGTCCTCAAGAATGTAATGAGAAGCTTAATTCTTTAATAGCCTCAGTCTGATAACATCAGAAAGATTATTTGTGAAAGACAGCAATACAAACAAAAGGAGAAATAAAAATTTTGCACATTTTCTAAAATTTCTATGTTGCTGAAATACAATGAGAAGAAAAAAATGAAACACGAATGTGAACTTATAGTTTCAGTTTGTTTAGATGTAAGCAAGAGAACAAAAACTATGCTTTTGGTGCCATGCTTTTATTTAAATGAAAGGAAAAAACTACACTGTACCACATAAGTAGCAATGACAATATTTTACAGCACAGCATTTGAAAAAATATGGAAGCTATGCTCCATAGAAGTGGACAAGTAAGCACACAATACACTGTACATTTTTTCAACAGTGCCCATTAAATCATAATTAAATAGCTGAATTTGGCTTTAAACAGCCAAATAATAAAAACTAACAGTCATACTAAAATTAAGAAAAAAAAAAAGAGAAAGATTTCAGTAGCTATTATGACTGTTAGAATATGAAATTTTGCTCCAAAAACTAAGATGAAAGTTTGGCAATTCAGTCATAGCAACAATAATAATACCCCTGATGAAAGCACCAGTGTGTTCTGAAAAGGTCAGTGATAAATACTGGCCTTTATGGAAAGCTTCTTTTTTTTTTATTTATTTTTTTATTTTTATTTTTATTTTTTATTTTTTATTTTAAACACGATCCCAACCATAGATCCACTGTAATTAGAAAATTTGCAGGCTTAAAAAGGAAAAGCATATATAGCTTTACTTTTCCTGTATTAAGTAAAACTATATTTCGAGCAATGAACTTTTCAGCTGCATTATTCACATTCTACTTTTAGACACTGCACAAATCTTTAACCTGTTGACAAATGTAAATTTCATAATACATTCAGATATATTTAAAATGACTCATAATTCCTCTGTCATGTAAGCTCACTTTGATTAGATTGATGTGTGTGTCTTTATGGTATTGCAAATCTTCAGTTAAACCATAGGACAGATTTTAGAAATAAAAAGCCTCCCATTATAAAACTTCTTTTGAAGTTATTCACCATGTGTAAGAGTTAATTCCAGCCTCCTTGTTTCTTGAATCATTGCATATTATGCACAATTTCAGATGGTTATTCAAGATGGTCCTACAATGGTATTTGTAGGAACTGTCTAACAGGCAGAATGTGCAAACCCTCTTCCCCCCTTTTTAATATTATTTATATCCTATATACACAATATGTATACACTTGAAATATAAGAGTTACATATCCTGGTGATATACATGCAAACAGTAGGAATCAGCTAACCACAAATAGTTTTGAGCCACATACATATTAAACATGTATTTTAAAGTGTTTTTTCTTTTTTTTTTTTTACAGATTTAACAAATATACATAAATATAAGAACATAAATTACAGTAAAACTGAGCATTTCTGAGAAAATGTTTATAACCCAGATGCACTGATGCCTAAGGCCTTACAATAATTTAAAAAAGTACTGTTCTAAACTGTTTAATGGTATCTCGTTCAGGTGCATCTTTTATGTAAGTGAGTACATCATAGTAGTGAGGCATTGTTTCTCTCAAAGCAGTTTAATGAGAGAAATATGAACTTAATTTTAGTCTCCCCATGAAACAGAATGGACTACATACTTATAGCACAATACTGTCTTATGTTAATGTAGTTGTCACAACACTGAAACAGAACAGAATCACAAATCATTCAAGTCTTTTCCTGAGAATGAGATTTTTCCCCCAACAAATCCTCTGGTGTACATTATCAAAATAGCCACAGATTTAGGGGAGGCTTCAAGTTTGTATTTTTTTTTTTCCAGAACAGTGCTGTGTTAAAAGCAAATTATAAGAGAAACAAACACTGAAACGGAATAGTAATCTATAAAATAATCAAACACTGTTTTGAAATAAAATGCAGCCCTTTGTAAATAATACTGAAATATGCTTAAAGTTTATTTTTGTAAATGGTTATATTATAAATTTATTGAAATGTCATTTAGGCTTTTTTGCCATATGTATTTATAATTGCTAAGTATCACAAGACATCCTCTGTTAGAGGGTGTCAAGAAAACAATTTACTAAGACACTGAAAATTCTTATCAGATGTCTATTCCCTCGAAAATTGATTTAAATCTGATCTGAAGGCAGGAAGAATGGACAGTGGCCTAGATCTTAAAATCAGTGGGAATTAGATACAGTGCTTCCAAAAGATCTGTGACTTAGTGTATTCTGTGATTCTTCTGAATATTTTTAGTGTTCTGTCAGGCAAGTATCAGGGATCTAGTTCTGAATGTTTCACAAGTTTCTATTCCTCCTACGGAGGAGCAGTAGCTGACTATGTGCTCACTCCTTATCTGCAACAATGCAAAATAATGCACATTTGCTTAAACTGTTTTAGAGGTCTGCCAAATCTTCTTGCTTCCCATTTTAATGGGATTATGAGCATGCACATAGTCATTACATCTCAGATGGTAACTTATTAAAACAGGAGTAATTACATCATCCAACTATACCCTGATTTGCTAAATAATTCATTTGAAGGAAATTTCTCTTTAAGCAATTCAAAGATTTTTCCCTTACTGTTTAGTCTATAAGCAAACCAGTATTATTTAATTGAAACGGAATTATAAATACTTAGGAGAAGGAATTGATTTTGTTAAAGCACACAATAAGGATTTTGCAGAACAGACCCATTCAGCTGTTCTTCAGCAACATATAACTTATCATTGAGTCTTTACTGTAAGAGTCAATATGCAAAGTTCAATGGTATTGAGGATATTATCTTTCTTTAGAGAAAGAAAAAAATATTTCAAGACAAGCACAAATACAAACATATAAGGCAACAGATGTAAAAAAAAGTCATTTGATTCACTAAAGATGAACATTCAGTGCTTCAGTGTATCTAATCAAAATACAGAGCAAATATACTCTATATATTGTATTAGCACATACAAATCTCCACACAAGTCAAACATTTCCATAGTCACTCATAAGTATTTACTTAAGCAATAATCTTCTGCACTCCTAAACACTGTGTTTACATTCCAGTTGGACATGATAATAGAACTTGGTGTCCAGTTTTAAGTTCTAAGAGTCTTGTTGGCAACTAGAAATCTATTTCCTATAGGCAGTAAAGATGAAGTGCAAGTTTATCATAATTGTCTGAAGCAAAATATTTCCCATCTACTATGCCTTGGTGGGTAGAAGTTTCTTAGGAGTTACTGGTCTCTTGTTTTGCCACAAATGGCTGTGAATGGTAATTGCATCAACACTGGCAGACAAAGTTTTAGCAGGTATGTGGCTGAACTGCTTCCTGTCAGAGTTGTATTTATACAGTCCCTCTATCATTTTCTTTGTGATAGATTTGGGACCTATCCCTGTTAATTTATTGATTTCTTCAGTATCAGGGCAGTATGTATACAGAGATCTGAACTGGCAGCCTGAATCCCGGAACAAGATTAAGAAATTATTGGCATCAGATTTCTCCATTTCCTTTAAAAGAAAGAAAGAAAGAAAGAAAAGATTCACAACATGAATTTTGCCTTGCAGTTAGAAAACATTCAAAATTATCAGATTGTCATTCTGAATTTCTTTTCTATCCCAGCTGAAACTTACATCTTTCTATTAAAATACCTCATTTTCAATCATTACAATTTGCTAAGCTACAACCATCTGAATTTTGATAAGGTAGGTATCTATCTTGAGTGAAATCTTATTTATTTAGACAATTTCAGCTATACTTATCTCCTTGTCCCTAAAGAATAGATATCCCAACAATTTTTTTTTTGTAGACCGAATAAAAATTCTTAGAGCCATTTCAGCAAGCAAGTCTAATATCTTCAAGTTTAGGAACAGGAAATTTACATATGTCTAGATGCGCCTGAAAGATCCTCCAGTGTTGAAATGGGTTTCAGTCATCCATAAATCCATTCAAGCTGGGTCAAACTATAAAGTACAGTTGACATGCATTTAAGCTCAAGTTCTTTATTAGCTGAAATCTTCAGATTCCTACTCCACCCAACACAACTTCTACGGGATGTGCTCTGAACATGTACCGTTTTAGCCAAGTGATGTATGCTGCATTCTAGAGTTAAGCATGACCACTTTACAGCTGTTCTTTCCAGAGGTTTCTGGGCGTTATTATGCTCTGAGTTACTTGAACTGAAAGAGTCTGTATCGATTTGTCACTTGTTATTTCCAGAAAGTAGCTTCAGTTCTAAAGGTCTCAAACTGAGGATCCATATGTATAAAATGGTATTTTTCATGTTAAGGAAAACAAGTTTGTGAACAAATGATAACAATCTTCATAGTGAAGTTCCCACATTAAATGGACAGTTGCTATTAACATGTCAATTAATTCAGCTTCCCGTGCTGCATGTACGAGGCAGTAGCTATTGTTTCTACAGTACTAGAGAACCTTTCTGTCCATAGAGGAAACAAGTCGCACAAATTACTCAAACCTTTTACTAAGAAGTGACATAACCTCAGAAGGTTCCTTTCAGTATTTGTATTTATACTTGAGTGTTTTCCTAATATCTTAACTGTGGTTTGACTTGGGTGTTTATGCTCTTAGGGGAAAAATACCCTTACCTCCAGTATCTTTTTCTTTTGACCTTCATTTACTTTTCCAGCCAAACAGCAATGTGCCAGAGCATTCTGAATTATATACTTATTGGATTTAGCACTGGGTTCTTTGAAGAGCTTTGGTCCTGTAGAAGAGGAATGACAAATCAGCTAAGTTAATAAGACAACAAAGAGTTACTTTAAATGCTGTGAAACACTTCTGCCATTAATCTTTTGCATGCATAAAAATACAAATCTAGGAATAAAATAAAATTAGACTATAGATCACAAATTTCACAAACAAGTAAAATGCCATTCTTTTGTTATTAATAACATTTAATAATATTAAATATTAATAACATTTGCCAGCACAGATAGAGCTGCACAGGCCCATCAATCAAACCAGATCTCCCTAAAAGTTTGTCTAAAATACCTAATGTTACTGTATCTTTACCATACAATGTGATGTTAGGTGAACAAAAAAGCAGCCTTTGTAATCATGGTGATGCAAGGTCTTTGCAATATCATGTGCTATATATTTGGAGAAAAGGGACAAAGATACCGTTATTATTTGATTCATAATATAATATAGAATTAGAAGTCAGACTGTGAAGTTTTTACTAAACAACAAAGGATCTGTCTGGAAACAAAGAGTGAAGAATATTTAAATTCACATTACTAAGACTCTTCCTGTTGCAATTTTTTTTTTGCTTTTTGTGACTCTATTCTAAAATGAGCTTAAATTTCAGCTCTTCTTGCCTTGGTAGAGAGACTACAAAATGCATAGAGTAACTTGTGAGTCCATTTGCTGTTTTGAGCCTAACTGCAGTTTATTCCAATTATCACAAATGCTACCAAGTCAATACTTTTATTTTGGATGTAAATTTTAATCTTGTATTATTACCATCTGTTTTAGATAGGTAAAAGTTACATTTCTATGGAAGCATCCACAAATAAGGTTTAAGATTCCAAACATAGATAACTGAAAACTTTT
Organism: Anseranas semipalmata; assembly: GCA_013399115.1. NCBI lineage: Eukaryota > Metazoa > Chordata > Aves > Anseriformes > Anseranatidae > Anseranas > Anseranas semipalmata. The sequence goes on along the minus strand of VXAA01001712.1, from coordinate 814,101 downwards.
CATGCATAGAACCCCTAATAACCAGGTACCTTTCTGAATATTGTTGTCACTGACCTGTGTATTCTGTAGCAGAGGCAACTGAAGAAGTTGTAGATGCATTTTCCCAATCTTTTTCTCCATTACGACTACCACAGCGACTTGGAGATAAGAATCCTTCCACTGACTCAGACCTAAACATTAATTTTAAAATCTATTTAAAAAAACTACAGTTTTCAGAAGAGAAGCCTTCTAACATGAAAAGAAAGGAGATTGTATTACAGTAGAACACAATGATTTGAATAATATACTGTAAACCTAAATGCACAATCTTAGCAGAAGAAATTCATGGATAACGGAGTTCATGTTCTGTATAAACTATTTTGACTGATGCATGAAGGAGACTCCAAACATATCACTGAAATTTACTATGTGTCATCATCAAACAATTCTGATGTGAAAAAAAGGTTAAAGTATGGGTCTGGAAAGATACTGAGATTTTTTCCAACACTTTTACTCTCAGCAATTTGTAAGGAATTTTATCATATTTAAAAAAATCCCAACCCCTGAATCAAATCTAAAGCCAGAGGATGTACTGTTCATTACAAATATAGTACAGCATTGCACAACTAAGACTACATAGATTGGAGTCTTCTCCTGTCAATTCTGTGTAAATAAGCTACATCACACCTCTTCTAGCAGCTAGTACAGCTGTAAGAAATCCCCCTCTCAGTTAAAACTGATCATTTGTAAGAGATGCTGAGAGATGTTAAGGTACTTGGATCACTTTATTAAAGTTTTTTATGTAATAACCTGAAAGTCAGTTCTCAAGACATCAGGGAAATGGAAAGGCCAATTGAAAACAGCTGCAGACATGTTGGAGTTGATGGGTCATATATACTGACCACGAAAACATGACATTATATAGTAACAAGTAATACTCATGATCATACCCCTTTTACTAGTTTGTCTTTCTTCCACTTCTTTTGTATAAAAAAAATTGTATTTCTCTGAATAAAATTAAATAATTATACAGAAATAATAATATTAATTTCTCTGAACTATAATATAGACTTTGTACTTAAAAATGTTCTGTTATTTTTATCTCTCATTTCATTTTCAGGTGATTTTTACTGCAAGATAAATTCTCGTGTTCAGAAAAGCCTGAAATTTCAGTTAATACTTTCCTGTACTACTGCTAAGGGGAAATAACTGAAAAGAAGTTGCTATGTTAAGAAAGAAAAAAAACCCTATGTAGCTGCATGTAGCATACAGGTTTAATAAAATATCCACAAGTTGAGACTTAACTATAAACAGATGAATTAAAGAGGCTGTGTGAACAGCATTTTGTTTTGACCTCATTTATAGTTGCCCAACTTGTTTACTTGGTAAAATTTGTGAAACAAATGATCATGGCTTGGTTCCCTAGTGCCTGACAGCAGATACAATCAATGTCTCACATCAGAAAAACATACCTGTTCTTGGAGTAGGAAAAATATATGCATCACGTCTTTAAAATTAATGCTAATTTTATGTAGATGATTATCAAATTTTATTAAATGAAAATGGTTATTTTAGCTTTACCTTGGTGTTCTCTTGCCTGACTGCACACTCTCATTGTCCCCTGTATTCAGCGATGCCAATGAAAGACTAGATACTGAAAAAACACGACAAAGCTGTGAACCTGGATAAAAACAAAGTTAAAGCTTATAAACCTATGCAAGTAGCAGAGTCTGTTCATTAGACCCAACACCAGCATCAGAAAGTTTCAAAGTGCATTTATACACGTGACTCTTACTCCTGTACATGTTATACCTACATGCATATGTGATGTGCTTTATCTGAACACTTTCTGACACCCAACCATTTGCAGCCATCTGGGATAGTCTGTGACTAAGCATTATTAACATGAGGCATGGACATGGGAACATGGGCACTATGCAAATCAAAGTTAAAAAGCTCTCATAAAATAGAGCTTAAGAGACTTAATTTAAAGCTCAAATATGGACTCTTGGAAGGTGTTAGAGGAATACTTTAAATTACAGTGGAAGATGGAGGGAAGCAGCTAGAGAAAATGCAGCAGAACAACAAGGGTATATGATGCTATAACAGAAAGGATCACTGAACAGTCTGGTTACTTTTTTCTAATTGTAAATTGGAAACACTTTTTTCAGTCATTACTGCACTCATTTGGTATCTAAAAGAATGCTAAATTGTTCCACATGATTAGTGCTGCTATGCTCATAACTATACATGCAGTAGCTAAGTGAGTGAAATAGAATGAAAACATGAAATATGAATGTAACCTTTCTATTTTAATTGTCTGTATTAAGCAGGAGCTTAAGTATTCTTACCTTACAAGGACCATTTTATTTATCAATCTCTTTTCTGCCAAGTGTTATTCATTCTTAGCTCTACAGGTGCAAGCAGAGATTAGTGACTGGGAAGAACACATGGGTGTGTGTGAAACCTGTCGCATGCATTGGTGCTTCCATTGGGTTTTCATACAGTTAACCTTTTTGTTTGTTGATATATGCATGCATGCATAGCAGATAAGTGACATTCATCTTTTCATTTCTATTGGCAAATTTTGCTTTCCAGTTTTGTCACGTGCAGTTTCAGTTTAGCACAAGACACTAATAAATGCATGTGCTTGTTAGTACCAAAACCCAAGCTGGTGTTTTAGCATGAACAGACTCTCCTTCCACATGAACACTGGTTACCTGGTGGACCTTTCACTGGTGTCTTAGGTGATTCAATGTGATCCCTATGAATAGATTTTGGACGTGGCTTTTTTTGTTTGATTGACAGGGAACGTGGTTTTATGACAGTATCCATTTCTTCCATAAGCTTTAATTGTTTCCTTCTCATATATTCCTGCTTAATGAATTCTCGCCGTGCTCGTTCATCCTCCTTCTTCTGACGTTCTTCTTCTGTTTTGCGTCTAAACAAAATCCAATAAATTCAACAGTAGGAGCTTTCCAAGGTAACAGTTATAGCTAACACATTGCCAGTGAGGAAAATACAGGCACTAGATTTTCAGAACTTTAGAGTTCTCAGACATCAGTAAGAGGAACTTGCCATCGTGCATTTGTGCAGACTGAAGCCCAAAGTGATAAGATCTTCCTCAGAACATAAAATGCAGGGCAGGGTAACAATCTGAGGAGCTTCAATCAGGCCAGCAGGGCTTATGTTGAATCTAAGCTATGGACTGATGCCACCTGCTGATTTCACAGGACCAGCTGGTATGTGTCTTCAGCTGGGCTCCTCGTCACATCTGGCTCTAGGATTAAATGGCCTTGGATATTAAGATGCAATTATTTGACAAGGAAGTTGCACTTTTAACTACGACATTTTTATGTTCAGGGTTACTGGTAATTTGGATCAGGACATATGGTTAGTTTTACCTTGTCTCTTCTTTCTTATGTTCCAGTTCCGCTTCCAGCTGCTGCTTTCGAAGCAGAGTCTCTCTTTCCCTTCTCAAACGCTTCTCCAATAATGCTGCTCGTTTCATTGCCATATCATTTTCTGCCTTTTGATCATCCTAGAAGCAACAGTATTTGAAGGAAAAGGACCAAAATATTAAAATATTTACATTCATCAACTGATTTTGCCATGTCATTAGACACTTAATTCTGTACACTGGGTTGCAATATCCTAACAAAAGTTGAGGTATTGGAAGTAAGTTTATTTCAAAAGATTTTTCTTAAGACTACTAAAAAGTTTTTGTAAAGGGATTTTTACTTCCCAAGTCAAACATAAAATTGAACACTGATATGAAAAAACTGCTAGGTGAAACACTCCAGTTTAGAGTCAGATTCCACACTGCATAAACTCCTACATTCAGCTTTGGAAGATTCTATGTGTATGGAGATGAAAATAATTTATCACAAAAAGCAGTAACTATGCAGCATATAAAAGTAACTTCTGCTGATCAAGCCAGTTTTCTTAGAACCATGGAATGCTCCCAGACAAGCAGAACACATCTCTTATTGCAAGATTTTGGGGTATTCCAAGATGGAAATTCTAAATCTCGATAGCTTTCAGTGTCTAGATCTCTCTCTTACAACGTGCATTATAGTTAAAAGCCTGCCTGAATATAACTCTTCAATAAGACAACAGGGAGTGTTCCCAAATGCCAACTTCAAAAGGGAGCCTTGAAAGACTATACTCCCTCAGCCAGCCAGTAGAGGGAGAAATGCTGTGCAAAGTGCAACTTGTGAGACACATTTTGAAAAACCCGGGCTGTACTTTACAAGCTTTTAGTTAGACTTGGGTGTAGAATGGGGAAGTGAGAGGGAGAAGTAAGCATATTTAATTAAGGTCTTATGTTAAAAAGCTTATGTTAAAAAGAAATCTACATTTGCATGCATCTTTCTCACCAAAAACCCCAAGCACTCTTCCACGACTACGAAAGGAAAGGGGTACTCTGGCACGCTCAGAGCTGCAAAGTGCTAGAATCTGACCACTCTTTATGATGTCAATTAGTCATCAACTTCAAAAGATATGTGTGTACATCTGGAGTTGCAAAACTATCTGCTTTGACTTCAATGGAAAGTCATCACTGAAATGTCCTATCTGAATTAAGAAGTTTTCCCTTTCAAAGGAAGCTGTGTAGCAGCTCTTACCTTAAAAAAGAATCCACAACACACTTTCTGGTCATCCTCAAATTGTTCTCTATCACTCTCACCTTCATATTTCTCAACAGATACTTCAGTTTTTTCTGGTGGCTTCAAATCTGATAGGGAAACTTCAATTAAGTTAGCTGTTTTGGGAGCTGCTGTTGGTAAAATTGGTTGGCTTAGCTGATCTTCATTTGGGGTGAGGCAGACAGTTTCTGTGATGGGCTGCGATAATACTTCAGAAACATTAGATTCAAGAAGTTTAATCTCCTTTTCCTCCAACTTCTGTTCACACTTTTTCAGTAATTTTGGTCCTTCTTCTTTTGCTACCTCTTCTGTAGGCTTGACTTCCTTCAAAAGATTTCCTCTTAACTGAGGTTCACCTACATGTTCACCATCATCTCCAAAACAAACAAATGATCTAGTCTGAATGGGAACCTGACTTGGAGAAAATCTTCTCAAACGGGGAAGACTATCGACAGACCGTGGGGCAGTCAAGGTACGATTGAGAGGTGTTATTTTCAATTCATTTGGCCTAGGAGTCCTTTGCATTTTGATGTGAAAAGAAGCATTCTTCCTGTTGGATGACTGTGGAGATTGATGTGTGGAGCGAGGAGATTCCTGTGAGAAAGGTGCAATGGGAGATGGAGCTCCCATTTGCCTTGATGAAGATTTAAACTCCCGAATTTGCTTCTGAGGAGAAGGCTGAGGAGGAGAAATAACCCAAGCCTGTTGCTCTCTCATCTGCATCAGCATCTCCTGTTGAAGGGATAGCCGTTGCATTTCTTGTTGTAGAAAGTGTAAGGAAGAATTTAGTTTTTCAATAGATTTTGTATATTCTAAGATATCTCCTTCATTAAAATTTTCTTCTGAGGGACTTGCTAAATTCCACTGTTTTTCAGCATCCATAGGAGTAGCAGGAGACTTTGACCATTTGTTGTGAGAATTTTCAGGGGTTTCTTTTATTACTTCTGAAGTCTTATTAGTTTGTTCATCTGTTTTTTGAGTTTCTCTTTCTTTCAACCGATTACTGTCAGTGAAAACCTTCTCATCTTCAGCTCCTGCTGCTTCTTCTCGGAGAGGTGATACTCCATCACCTTTCTTTTTCACAACATTAAGAAATGCTGTTCTTCCCATTTTCTGCCGCTGCTTAGTGAATGCAGCTTCAACTTTCTTCTTCTGTGCTTCAATCGCTCGCCTTTTTTCCTCCAGCTTCATCCTGAGATGTACCATTTCTGAAGCCAGTAACTGTGTAGTGTCTCTTCCCTGGGGAACAGATGCCTCCTCAGGAATATGAGTCCAAGCAACCACATGAGGAATATTCAGCTCAGAACCTTCTGGTGTGGTTTTCTGAGAACTGCTTCCACTGCTTCTACTATCCGTGTGATTCAACTTCCTGAATTTCTGCTCTGCAAAGCTAGTCATTTTAACCCCTGAACTTGAAGAAGCACTGCTGCCTGCCTGTGATTTGGTACTTACTGAGCTGGGACAGGGACTTAGCTGATCTCTGTGATTGCCAGCTCGTATGTCATAATCCTGAAGAAATTTAGATGGTTCTTCCATGTCAGAGTCCATGCTTACAGTGTAATCTCTCAAAGAAGAATCCTCATCCATAGTCTCTGGAATATCCTCTGAAGGAACATGTATTCCAGTATCCACTTCTGTATTGTCAGTCACAGGACTTAGAGCACCTTTTGTGTCTGTAATTATATCAGGGGTAGACTGATTTGGTTTAATGTTTGAATTCAAGATGCTCATTTCCTGATTGTGAAGAAAGAATCCATTTGTAATTTGGTCTGGCTGGATAACTCTGGGAGATTTTTCAGTGTCATGAATTATCTGCAAAGCCTCTTCAATGGTTGGTGTCTCAATCTGATTGCCAAAATCATCCAGGACTGCTCTGTTTTGCAAAGCTCCATTTGGAAACCTGTAGTGACTGCTCTCATTGGCATTTCTTTGATTTGTGGTAAGAGCTTTTGTGTCTTTATGAGTTATCATGTCCTTTTCCTCTTCAATATCTTGATTTTCCTCTTCTCCATTTACTGGTTTGAAGGACAGATTTTTTCTAATATGTTTGGGCACGCGGTTGATGTTTACTGTAAGGCCTTCATTGCTCACAGATCTAGTAATACCTCTGTTTGGAGTAGATACTGGAATGCTTTTTTCTTTGTCAAAAGAAATGTCAAATGAAACTCCGTGCAATGATGACCTAATTGAGATAAGAATAAAGGAAATAACTGAGCAACTCATGATTAATAATAACTAAATATTCACGTGTTTTTTAAATTATTTTAAGATTGTAGTATTAAAGGGACTGTTATGCATATTGTATTTTGACTAGCTTCATATGCAAATAAAATTAATTTTAAATGTTATTTTATTTTATTGTGCATTTTCTTCAGAGCCAGACAATGCTTTTTAGTAGTTTGGGATAAGTCCTGGGCACTTTAGCAACATAGGAATTGCCATACTAGATAAGAAGGAAAGTGTGAAAAGACACAATTTAGACTTGCTGAGTAACTCTTCACTATAACTCTTACCATTTTAACTTTAGTTTACATCCTATACATCAAGAGTTTATGACAGGTCTAACTGAAAAAACAAAATGTCCAGCCTGATCATTCTTACTATACACAAATTAATACAGTTTTTGATACTAGTGAGCTCTTTAGCCATGTGACACTTACCTCATCTGGCTAATTACAATATGCATATATAAACATATTTAATGCCAATAATTCATATATCTAGTGCAAGAATACCTCACCTCAATGTAAAAGATTGATGATTTATTTCTTAAGGTTGTTTCCTATTACTGAGTTCTGAATCCATGATACAGTTTTCCCTTTGTTTTTCTACTTTTGCAAGTTGCTTACAAAATTTTGAGAATTCAAACCACAATGGAGAATATACTACTGTTTATGACCAATATATAATCATTTTTAAGCAACTTTTATGGTAAGATGACTTACCTTTTTTCTTTTGGCCATGTCCCTACATATCCATCTACATAAGACATTGATGTGGACCTCCTGATGACTCCTAAGTGAAATTAAAATAAAACCCAAGGTAACTGCTATGAAAAATCATTTTAACATTATCTTCAGTTGCTTTAACAGATTAATTTGTTTCACTACTTAGAACACTGCAACGGCAAAAAATTTTTTATTAGGAACAGATCTAGAACAATTAAGTCTATTAATTTCATCCTGTATATATACTATATCCCTCAGAGAATTTACTATCGAGTAAAATATACTACAAGTACTACTAAAATGTACTACAAATAATTGTTGTAATCCACATTCCACATAATGAAAACAGAATTAAAACAAACAAACAAAAAACCCCACATATATGAGAGGTACAAACACAAACTTCCCATTTGTACATCTTATGGATTACAGAACTCATTCACTGGCCTTTCATGTAAGGCTCTCCCAGTAACTTCTGCATGAATAAGGTTTGAAGAATATAAATAAGGTAGCAATTTACTCAGAAGATGACACCTTGTCTCATCGCCCTTTCAACCCATTTGTAGATTGTTACCTGGGACAGATGAATAAGGCTGCTGGGGCGTATGCAGTTGGTGAGATGGTGTATAAGTTGGACTTTCCAATCTATAAAGCAAGAGACATTAACTTAGAAGTAATACATCAAAAGCCACATTACAAAAGGGTAGCCAGACTTCTTGTCCTGGGCCAACAAAAAAGATTTATTTTTTGAGACAAGGGAGAAAGTAAGCTGCAATTATCCTCTTGAAGTATTAATTTATTAATTAGAAGGAGCATACTATGTTATTACCTTTAACTAGACGCAATGCAGATAGACACAAGAAGTCAAAAAGGTATTTCTCTTATACAAATGACCACAGAGCAGTGTTAGCGTACTTGTCTCCTGATGTATTTCAAGTAAACGTCATTATTAGAAGGTTCTCATTTTTAGGTTTGATTTTAGCAACAAAATAAAAACTCAGTGACTGCAGCAAGTAACACACACTTTCCCCACATCTCTCTTTTCAGTTGCTTAGTCTGAAATTTTTAAATTGTGTCTGAACTGCAATATGTGCTAGGAGTGGATAATGGAGATTTTGTGACAGACATGACTTTATAAATACAACAAATATATTCACTCCTAAAACAGTAATTACAAAAGGTTTTCTCTGTTTCTAGTTAAAACAGATTTTTTGTTGTTGTTGTCCATTGAGAAGGTCTGTAATAGACTATCTGTTTTAATCCAGAATAGGTTTTCATAATTCAGTGATTTGATCCAGGCGCTTCTCAGGACCAGAACAACAAAGACACATGCATAAGGACACATGCTTTTGTATTTAAAACACTTGTAAAGAAGCCAGACTTCAAAACACACTGGGATTAAATCCTTTCATGTTCTGAATTTTGTTCACTGAATTTTAAAAGTACACTCCCAAGCTCTCTTTTTGTCAATCATTAATTTTCAAAATATTTGTTTAGTGCTTTTATAGTTTATATACAGTATGCTCTAGAAATGTTTCTAATGAATATTTGTAGGACAGATATTCATGTCAATTTAAGGAAAATGTTGTTAGTTTACAATGTACAAAAGCGTCTTCTGTAATTATATATTATAATTATTCAAAATAGTTTCTCATAAATTCATGATTTTTGGTGTTACTAACACTACACACTAGCTAAATAGCATATGTTTTAAATGGCATCTAGATTTCTGTGAAAACTTTTAAACAATAGAAGTAATGTTTATAAGTTATCTTAAAAGAAAAGCATGCATTCAAAATTTCATCCAGCAGCCTCTGAAAATTTGTTCTACCACAAAGAAAATCTATACGCTTCATTTTCTCTCAAGAAAAGACTGATTTTGGCACCATGACTGTGGTTCCATGGCAACCTCAGACCTTGTAACTGCTCACTGCCTCAGTCCCACTCCTCCTCTGCACTGGATCTGGCTCTCCATTGGAGTCTGCTCTGAGTCATTTCAATAGCTCAGCCAGCAGAAAAACATTCACTTTTTCTGACTGGGTTATTTTTTCCTGTCAGTGTGTACTGAAGTGACAATGTCAAACACTGAAGTGGGCAGGACCATGCAGCTGGGACAAGGAGGAAGGCCCGGACTGAGACATCCTGCAGTCAGGGCAGTTTTGGCTGATAGGGAGCTGCAACCTGCGTGTTAGATTTCTAGCATCTGAAATAACTTCTTAGGCCCCTTCTTTGTCATATAATGCTGTGAAGTATCATCAAGTTGTATAAAATACACTGCTTTATGAAGAAAGATATAACTCTTTCTACTGCTTATGCATTGATCTCATAATACTCCAACACTGAACAATACCCATCACTTGTAGAGAAACTAAACAAGTGTGATGAGCTGGTCCAACACACTATTCACCAACCATACAGGGTTCACAATGATTTTTTTACTGTATCTCTGAATGTGCCTTGGAAAACATAAGCAATATTACAAAACACATTGGTGGCAACTTACAGACTTGATAGTTAAATTTGGAATGCTACTGCTATGTTTATGAATTGAATTCAGATGCTTATCTTAAAACTTTCAGTAAGTCCTCTTCATTTTAGAAGCCAAAATCATCTGCATAGACAAAATTCACATGTTTGGAGAAAACGTGGATTTATTTAGATGAAAAAGATACTTTGTTACTGATTTGTCAGAGCAAAGATGAGTTCTGCAGGGCAAAAGAAAGGAAAAAACAAAGTGCAAAATTCTTTATTGGACTGCTTGCAGTGGCTTTGCAAGGTGTGAATGGGCTTGGAAACCTCTCTTTTGAAAGGTATATCCAAAATTGATTTTTCTCCTGGCGTATTTACACTCAATTTACACTAAAATAACTTCATTGTCTACATGGGAAACACTTCAGATACGTAGTAAAAAGATTCAGAATCATAGCATTTTATGATTGTAAGAAATTTAATTTCCTAATTCAAAGTCAGTACAGATTCTTAAATACAAAAAAAAAAAAAAAAACAAAAAAAACCACCACAAAACAGAAATGGGTGAACAGGATTAGCTGGGTTGGCAAGGAAGAATTTGCTGAATCTTCAATTTAAATCCTAATTTTATCCTTTTCTGTGTCTGTTCAGACACAATCAATAAACCTTTGCCCTCAAATTAGAAATACAATGCAATGCTACCCCCCCATTCACTATGTTTAAATCAGATCACTGGAAGGCTTCTTTTACCCTGTCAGAAGAAAGACTGAAAAGACTGTGAAAGAGTACTACTGCTTCTCTGGCATTACCTGGCTACGAAGTCAGAACCACATGGGCCATCCACATAATTTCTTCTGTTAGCATTCAAACTGTGAGCAGAAGCTGCATCTTTTATAGGTTCAGCTGCCAGGAAGAACAAAGCTCAAGTTATCATAGTTTAGTATTTAGTTAAAATCCACAGCAGAAAAGCTGTCTGAAATAACCTGAAGTAATTATTTCCAAAGATTTAAAAAATTTTCAGTAGTTCCATTATTTAGATTAAAAATGCAGTCACTTCCCTTCATGTCTACCTTTTCTAAAGTTCCCATACTGGCACTGATTAAGGCAATGGAGAATGAAAAAAAGGACTAAAGGGAAAGGAAGAAATAATAAAGAAAAAAACTGAAAAAGAGACAAAATTAAAAGTAAAAAAAAAAATTAATAACAAATAAATATTCTTATTCTGAAAGAAATTGTTTTCTGATAAAAGCCTTTCTTCCCCAAACCCTTAGACTAACTTTCCAGCTAAGAAACTGTATTTTGGTCATATCCTAAATTAGTTATCAATATTTTAAAAAATTAAATCAGATTTTTATGTGTTATAAAGCATTAAAACGAAAAAAATGCGTTAAAGCCACACAATGGAGTTCTCTTCCTAGCTCTTGGAGAGACAATCATAGTACTACTATATGAATGTTTAAATTACCATGACTCTGTACTTACAAACAAATCTCAAGATCTACTTGAGAGTTGGATTTTTAAATTTAAGAATTTACTGATAGAAAACTGTGCCTTTGCATGCAAGTGCAAAATGCAAGCGTACAGTTAAATATTTGTCTACTTTCCCCAGATTTATGTCCCTTTATCTTGGTACCTTCTCCTCAGCAATACAAGTTTTCAGGCTAAATTCTGTTCTTGGCTCATTATGTTTGTAATCCCTGCATGGGCATAAATGGATTCTAGGCTTGTTTAGGTCAGGAAAATTTGCAAGTGATTATACCACAATAATTTAGATGAGGCTTTGGTAATAAACAACAAAATCTAATTATGATTTATGAGATGAGATGAAGATTAACATGAGGAAAGAGTACTTTGCTCCTTCTTTAAGGGGGTGGTACACTGCCAAATCCCGTTAACTAAAATATTCACCGTATTTGTGAACACTATGGTAATCTGAACACATATATATTAAAAACATGCATATCAAAACCAATCCCTTTATGTAATTACCTTGGGGATGCACAACAACACGAGGTTGTACAAATGATGGCTTCACCACTTCAAACCACCAGAACAGTTCTGCCATGAACACCATGTAGTTGCTCTACAGAAAAAATAATAAGAGAAATGCATATTAAAACATAAACCTTAACTGCAAACAAACAGCATAATCAACATTTGGGATATGCCTCTATTTCATCCAGTTTACATTCTCACTTCTATAGCTTCCTTAGAAAATGAGATCAGTAACAGTGATCTGTAGTACCAACTATCTAACACCCAAAACTTGACCAGATTGTAACCCTTTGGGTCAAAGTGTTTCAAAATGAGCAACCACTCAGGCCTGTTGTGTTGCAGGCAGGGTACAGGGATACAGGATGGGTGCAAAAGGATGACTGAAAAGCCCCTTTGTTTTGCAAGGCTGAGCAATAAAATTTTCAAAGCTTTTTAACATGAGAAAATCTGCTCAGTTTTAGTGCAGGAATTCTGAGTCTGATTTATGCCTTTGTGTCAGGCATGTGATTTTTGCCACTTAAGGAACATCTACTCGGATTTACAAGTCTTTACAAAACAAAACCTAGCAGCAGCGTTTGTTCAATGCAGGCCAGTTAGAACAAAGTTTTAGCTCCAAAGATCGGAGCACACAATGTATTGCTGATGCATCTCCCTTCGTATTTCCAGTGATCCCATTACACAGCTATGAAACACAGAAGTATAGGAGCTGCCAGATTTAACACAGGAAAAAAGTAGGTGAAAAGGAAGAAACAACTGGTGACATGAACTGCAACAAAAAAATCAACAGAGGGAAAAGAAAAAGGCAGAAACAGTAGTAGCAGTTTCTAGTGCAAGAGTATAAGGGCTATAAGACTATACACATAAAAAGGGGTTCAAAAAGACCAAAAGGTTTGATGACTGTGGAAGCTGAAGAGTTCAGAGGCCAAACAATCACTGACCTAAGCTGCTAAATCCATACAGGTCAGCACTACCTCATTATCTAGAAACACCAATTGAATGAGATTAATGAGCCTCCCCGCCTGAGGGCTCCAACACGCGCACAGACTTATGTCACCACTCTTACAAAGGCTGAAAATCTAAACAATACAAACCTCTAGTTACGCATTAAATTGGGAAACCATACTTAAACAACTTTTAAAGTTTGTTTAAAAAAGTCTTTCTGCAATAAAGCCCAATAACATCTAGCTAACAATGCTTGCAAGGGTCTTTAGTCACTTTTTTCACATCATTAGCACTGACTAATTTCAAATATCCAATTCATTTTCTCCATGTAATGCTATTTTCATTAAACATTTCATACAGCTTAGGAAAATATAAATTAACAAACTTATTGGTTTAATTTTTACAAACTAACATAATGCCAACTGACTCACTAATATTGAAACCCAGAAATATGTTTCCATACAGCTTTATTTTTTAAGAAAGCTTTCTTTACATTTGCGCCTATAAAACTTTCTGTATTTGACAAAATTAGTACTTTCGCACTGAACTAGCAGACACTATCTCTCTTTTTATTGTTCTTTGAGAATGAAATTTAATGAAAATGGTCTCTCAGGAAAAGATGGAATTAGCCCTGAAGTGGTCAGGCAGTTGGACTCGATGATCTAAGTCCCTTCCAATTGAACTAAACTATTCTATTCTAATATTATTTAATTATTTGCTTCAGAGAAAAGTTTGAAAGGAAAGCAGTGTCTCTTCTGAGTATTGTAGCAACACAAAGAAACGAGCACTGATTTTGACAAGAGCAAACAATTAGCTATTTTTGCTTTTTTTTTCTTCTTTGAAACCAATGGAGATAGTTTCTACATTTCCTACATGACAGCTGATGATCTTCAGTATAGACTTTGCTGTTAAGATATTAATAGAGCAATCTTTAAACATACGAAACAGTCTCAATTGGAAAGCCTGGGATGTTTTTCTAATTTCTACCACTTTGTTAGCAATAACACCTTCATTTGGCTCCATTTGGCTTGCTGCAGATTAAGAAGTGCATTTGGGCTCCTGAAACAACACCAATATAAAGTCTTAGAATTGTAAAAAAAATAATTTCAATTTACAAATAATTTGCTCCTTCAATTTCACAGAACTCTGTAGGAAAAAGACCTACAGTGTACCAATGTATATGTTATTTCTTTTCTGAAGGATTTTGAAGAATCTAGGGTATTAAATAACAGCTAAAGGTTGCAGAGTTGTAAGAGTACAGCAAATGATTTAGTTGACAGTTCTTTAACAAAAATAAGAGAAGTCCTGAGAAAGTAAAATCGGCGGTACAGGGCTTCTATTTTAATGTTTTCTTTGTTCAAGGAAAAAATGTTCTGGTTGGTTCAGGCATATATAGCTGTAAGGTCTGTAAGTTGCCTGTTGTCAATTCCCCAGCTAACAGATAAAAATCTAAGGAGAAAGATAATGTTTTTGGTGTTCCAACATAAGCAATTTTTTATAACTACAAAGAGAAGAAAACTGCTTGTGTTCTGTGACAGACCCAGTCACTTTCCAGTGAGATACAACTGGATAAAGAGGCAAGATTGCTTACATTCAATGTTTACCTGTCCATTTGAGAACACTTAGTATATGCCTGCAAAGGATTTACCCAAACAAAAAAAAATTGCATCCAGACTACACAAGACTTCCGTGAAAGAATTCCTTTGACAACTTCACTGTGTTTTCAGTCCCTCAAGTGTCAAATTTCATCGATACATTAATTCTGTTTCTTTAAATGCATCTACCTCAAGTATTGGAGTGCAGGCAAACATTTGACAAAAACTCTAAACAGAATATCATTTTATTTCAGAAACAAACTACAGGCATTAGGGGTAAGAATATCTTTACAAAATAAACTCAAATATACAACAGAATGTTTAATAATAAACGAGATCAATTCTTGTTCTCAATTCTGTACCTGTAAATTTGAAAATGTAATTTTAAATATCTGACACTTTTGATTCAGATTTATTTTTCCTGAACATTTCTAATGTAGATAAACCTTCACTCCAATGAAGGGATACTATTAGAATGAAAGCTGCTCATATACTTTAGTATGTGGTGAAGGGATCAGTCAGATGTTGCCACAGTTATTACATACAAGCTATAAAAAGACTAGGAAGAACCCTGTATCTGCTTATTCAGCACAACAGAAACTGAATGAGGAAAGATTCATAGCAAAATTTTTTCCATTCAAACAAAATTCTAAGCATAGTATTTTGGTATGACACGCTGATTTCATTAGGAAAGAATATACATAAAAAGATAAAAATCAAATGTACTTCTCAGACAAAATGTGGTCTTAAATATTACAATTTCTATGCCAGCTATTAATATTTTCACTCTTCCCTCCCCTCAAACTTTTACATTTTTATCTTGAAATATTTTTACTATGAAAATAATTATAAAATATTCTAAGCATAGCTTTGTTCCCATTTAAAACAGTATTGCATTTAAATACTTCAATTTCTTATTTTTGTGTTGAAGTGCTGCATTTAATAGTGTGACCATTTTATGAAGGACTCGGATATTCCTTCTGAAAATATTTTCTATGCAGTCATGAGCTACTGAAATAAAGCTTGTTTTTCCAAAAACAAACACGGTATTTACCAAATAAAGTATGAAACACTTGGCTGCACAGCTCAATTAGAACTCAGGCTACTTTAAATGTTTCACGGTGAAACATCATGATGGAAACAGCATCTTCTCTCAAGTTATTTATAGTCAGAAAGAGCTGTTAATTACCAAAGGAAGACAGATGATTAGTAATTTCTTTTGGGAGAAACTAATTGTGGATCTGTAGTAATCTTGCTACCGAGGGCTGGAAGGCATGTAGATTTTATTTCCACAGATTTCGCCTTGATTATTAGAACGAAAGTTCTAATAGCTTGTCACATGATTATCACATACATGTATACACAAATATTCAGAAGCATAACAGTACTTTAACAGTTAAAAAAACAACACATAACTAAGCTCTGAACAGTTCAGACTGGCTGAAAAATACTGAACAGCAGATGGCAGACGTGCAGCTTCATAGATGCCTTTATTTGCTAAATATTGATTTAATTTTTTCAGTTGAATATTTCTACCTTATTTGAAGACTGTTCATTAGTTGCATTGTAATAAGATATACCAGTGGTTACATTTCATCTATTTTATCTTCTCATACTGTACAATAAAAATTCTACTGTTTAACAGATTTTGGAAGATTTTGAAAAAAGTATTCCCTTATTTTGAATATAAAATCTAAAGTCATTACTTGCTTCTATATCAAAGGAAGACATAAGCTAGCTTGTTTTATAAAAATGCATATGAAAGATAGATTCTTCTCTTTAATATCCCTATTCCCAACATAAATAATGGAAAATATGAAAAATAGAAATAGTACATCCAATCTTGCCACTTAAAATAAACTACTTCCCTTGTAATATTCATAGGTTTTAGATCTGCACATTTGGAGAACAACAACTACAAGTTCATATATTCGAATGATACAAATCACTTATAATCAGACTAGAATCCACTAAATTTGAATGGAAAAGCAGCCATAGATGCGTTTAGGAATTTTCTCAAAATGGACATAAAAATACACTAAAATTCACATCATGATGCATGTTAAGATCTCTGCTCTGTAGGCCAGGAAAGGAAGCTACCTCAAATGCAAATCCATAGTTTGCATGCTATAAAGTGTCAATATAGATGCAACAAGACTGAAGAAAACTCTGTAAAAGGCCAAATTACAGTTCTGTGTACGATCCATGTGCTACAACTTTGTCCTGTGTCCCTGGCACAGGTTAACAAATGCCACAACAACTGAAGTTGAAGATTTAGTAT
The DNA here is from genome assembly GCA_013399115.1 of Anseranas semipalmata. Taxonomy (NCBI): domain Eukaryota; kingdom Metazoa; phylum Chordata; class Aves; order Anseriformes; family Anseranatidae; genus Anseranas; species Anseranas semipalmata. The sequence continues at coordinate 797,246 of VXAA01001712.1, read as the reverse complement.
GTCTTATTTCAGACCAGAACAAAGAAGCAGGACAACCAGCCAATTAACATCAGTGAAATAAAACCCTGCTGCTTCCCTTTAAATAATGAGTGAGGAATATTTGGTCCCTGTCAGGAGGGAAATCTTCTCTTAAAAAACTGTTGACCACTTGAATCTTCCTTTTCGTTCCTGACCTGCAATCCTTTTAAACCAGCCAGATGGGAACCAGGTCCCCAGGCTGACACCCGCCGTATGTCCCTAACCTAACCTAAGCTCACCGCCTCACCAAGCACAGCCAGCTGCTCTCCCACGTCCTCACAGACTGAAAAGAGAATGCACAACAACATGTGGAGATTAAATGTGTAGCACAAGTTTAGGATCACTATTTAAAACAAACAAACAAACAAACAAAAACAACACTGTCTTTGAAGGCTTAGATACAGGAACACTTACAACAGACAATAATTAACCGTGTCATCTGATTCAGCGCCAAGTTCCTATGCGAGCTCTCAAACCACGGTAAACATCAAATGATTCAAGCTCTCTCTCAGTACCCTCCTCTTTGATAGTTAACCTCATAATAACCTGTTCTTAGGACTGAGCCCTATGGACCTACTAGAATAAACTGGCAGAGAATGATCTCAAACATCAGGAATATAACCAAATACAACCAAAGATATGTTTTTCCTCTTTTAGAAGTACTTTCAACATATATCTCGCATTACAAGGAGAACATGCGAGATGTAATTTTTCTTTCTATTCAGAAACCTTACATGACCCTTACAACATCCATATATATATATATATATATATACACACATACATATTATATATACACCATAAGACCCTTATTTAAGGCACTGATACTACATACTATCCCATTGTAGTGCTAATCAACTACTGGGCCAAAGCAATAAAGAAGCCTTTACTGTTCTGCAGGGCGGTTCACATTCGCTGTAAAGGCACTCGTTTCATTCAAGTTCTATTTCCACAAACTTGTTCTTTGGATAGGTAGAACACGCGTCAAGACACACGTCTCTTAAGATAGCTATTTCAGATCTATGTCATCTCCTCCATACAAGTGAAGAAAAAGATAGCAAAAAAAAAAAGAAAAGTGCTCTCAGGATAAAATTGCTTACAGAAGGGAAGAAGGAAGATCAGGGTAAAAAAGCAATCCAGGCAACTGAACAGAGATCCAAGATTTTTTATTCTGTCCTTTTGTTAAATGGGCAGAAAGGATTCAGAAAGTATTGTGATTATTTTTTGTCATCTCTCTCTATTTGTATTTCCCTGTCTCAAAGGAAAACAACCAAGAACCAGCATGGCCCCTTAGTGGTGCCTCAAGCATCCATGGAATGTATTCAAATATTTTTTTCCTTAACATCAGTAGCCCTGCCTTAGTAGACATTTATGATGAATTTCACAAATGTATTTTTCTTAGAGGAGAAATGGGCAAGTGATGAGCAACAAAACTCATTTTCTGGCTTCATTTGATTATGACACATTAATGTTGTCTAGAAACTCAGACAAAGCCTATCTCTCCTCTATGGTGAAAGAGAACAAAACCAACAGTTTCATCTGCTGCAAAATCTGAGAGCCTATATCAAAAATTCTGGATGCTTGTTAACTGAAGTTTTAAATTAATCTGACTTTGTTTCTGCGCTTTTTGATAGGAAAGATAAAATTGCGCACAATCACCTTCGTCAAGACCTGCACTGAATTTCTTTACCATATACTGTCTACAATCCACCTTGATTTAGCCTAACAGCCCAATGCAGTGTACCCAGTAAAGAATGTAAGGTATGCACTTTGTGCTTACCACTTTAAAGAGAAAGAGGCTCTGCTCCCTTCTTTCTTAAGGACTAGCATGAAGTCAGGATATTTAGTGTAATTTCTAGGATCAGCACCGTCATTGCAAAAACTCAGCTTTAATATTTTTTCTTGAAACATTTTTCCAGTAATATATCAGAAGTTTGGTTCTTTTTGTTATTTCTGTCACCAATATGAGAGCATAACAGACTTTTAAATAAAAACACAGTGCCACCTACTGTGCAGTATGAGTCACCCTGAAAATAAATGGAAATTTTTGCTGATTAACAGACACCTGAAAGCATGCTGCTGTAAATCCTAAAACTTGAAATTAAATACTTTTTGTAGACCAGTTTAATTCAATGTGTAATATTTAAAATATATTTGCTCTACAAGTTTTTCAAAGTGACAATAACATTCATTGGGGAATATATACATTTATTAAAACCTCCTCTAATCTGATGCACTGGAAAGTTTAAAAAGAGCTCTAACTGTGAATTTATTTTGAAAGCAAACTACTTCTTAACACTGGAAAAACAGAGTTTACAGCACTAGCCAAAGTTTCCATGCCAAGGTTTAAAAGAAAAACTTGGCAGCCCTACTCTGTAGCATTTACATCTAAATAAGCATCCACACCACAGCAACTTGTAAAAACACGATCACAAAAGGGCCTTCTCAGTTCTAGAAATACTCTAAATCTTTGAAAGAACTCTAAATCCACTCTAAAAATACTGTTCAGAAACAGCAACATTACTGAGTCTATAGCATTTTAGAAGTGTTAAGTCTGATGCACTGGGATATTGACAAATATTTAAATAAAGTAACTTTTTTAAAAAATTGAAGCTTCATAGTGGATACTGGTTTGTGAAATAATTCAAACCAGTACTATAAAACAATGGTGGTATTAGTTGTCATGGATGAAACTGAAGACAAATGAATTCCATTTATTCCAGATATCTGTAAGCAGAAAGAAATAATCAAAATGCAGTAAAGTCGTCCTACTCAAGATCTTCCAACATACTTGTAGGACCATATTTTGGAATCTACAGACAACAAGAGAGACTTTTACAAGTATTTAGGTAGATTACTGTATATGAAATTTAAATACACCAAAAGCCGACTGAAAGCAGTCACTAGACAGCTTTGCATACACAAAATAGAACAGCAATGGCTAAGTAGACTTAAAGGGCCTGGTCCTACTGCCCTTACTCATCCTGGCAGCTCATTACTTATTTGAAAAGGATTAGGTTCAACCCTACAGGAGACAACAAAGCTGAATTCAGGCTTTGGCCTCTGTGACTCAGCTTGTGAGATTGCTGTAAAGATCATAAAAAGCAGTGAAATGACCCAGATATTAAGAAACCAATTACATACCATTTGCAATGGATATGCTGACTCCCTAAAAATAATACTTCATTCCCTAAAGGCAGGCCAATAAGAATCTTAAGCAAATGAACAGTGTTTTATATGGAAAAGGCTTAGAGAAACACAATAATGAAAAATTAAATTTACAATTAGACAAGAAATAATTCAATTATTCTGTCTTCCCACACAGCTTAAAAAAACGGTAGTATAACCAACATTTTTTTTTTAATTTTAACTTTCTAAAAAGAGCAGAATCTTAGAATCACTAAAAATGCTTAATTGCTTGTTCAAACAGCTGTATTTGTGGGACTTGCGTCCCTGCTTGTATTTCAGGCATGAAAACATCAGATTATTCAGTTAAATTAACTCAGGAGAGCAAAAACTGGGGAAAAAAAACAAACAGCATATAAAACATAGCACGTTTACAAAAGTAAAAAATCCTTAAGGTTAAAAAACATAAAATGACTGTATACACAGAAATGAATAATGAGGGTGAGCAATAATTCCGTAAACAACTATTCAAAATTTTGTGAAAGTGTTAAAAATTAAAACTAATGCAGATCACTATTTTACATGTTTTAACTAACAATTAGTAAGAAAGAAGATAAAGTGTGAAATCATTTTGCACAAAATCAAAGTTTGTATAAATGTTCTCAGAAGTGTCCTTTTTAAAATACTTTGAAATTACCAGAACAACACAATTGCAAAAGAAGGTGGTTTCACATCCTGATGAAATCTGTTGCATGCTGTACCACAAAAGATACAACACGCTTTTTCACTCAGCCATACAGCAGTAGATCAAAAGGCTTAACATACCATTAGAAAAAACAGTCCTGTCAACACTGCTTATATTTATTTTATTTTATTTTATTTTATTACCTTTACTGAAGAAGCTGCATAAAGCATATCCTCAAGACTGAAATGGCAACACTGGTTAAGGTATTCTTGACAAAATTCTTGAATCAACTGTAGATTATACAAGCTGTCAGCCAAAGACATTGTCTCTTTCAAACAAATATCTAAAAAAGAATAGAAGAAAAGATTAGGTATAATTACAGATCTGCAAAAAGTACTTTTCTTTTTGCTGGATTCTAGAGCATTTTCTGGATAAATTCAAACTTGATTTTTCTTTTTTGTGTCATGAGACTTATTTTTCTATTTCAGAAACTTAAGAAATGACAATGCTATATTTTATCTTAACACAGTTTTATATCTTTAGATATTTTTCTAAACTTTTTTCATTTAGATTTTCTATATAAGAACATATGCTCTTTCACGAAGTTCTCCTTGCATAGGGAGTACATTTTAATGCTATTAACACTGAATCTTCCCATAAATGCAACATCATTTTAGTCTTATATATTTGTTTTTGTGGATATGGATGTTTGATATGAGTTTTCAGAAGAATCAGAAGCCTCTGATACATGAATTACCACTCTATGTTTCAAAGTGCAATTTAAAGACAAAGCAGTGGCTAGACTAGAGCAGTTATACGGTATGCTCTGAGTATTATTTCACAGAATCACAGAATCTTTTGGTTGGAAGAGACCTTCAAGATCACCTAGTCCAACCTAAAACACCTAGTCCAACCTATTTATGCCCAGCTAACCTCCTGCTCTCTTTTTATGACAGATTCTTGGAAGATTAAGTAGAAAAAAAGACAGTCCTTGTAAAAAGGAGGACTGAAGAAAATAAAAGAACGTAAATACACTTCCAGAGCATGCATCAGTTTTTATTCCTAAAGCAATGGTGTATGACATAGCTCCATGTAACAGTTTTAAAGCGTGATACAAGGTTTCTTTGGATGAGGAATCTACTTTGATGCTAACAGGATAAGGATTCCCATCCTGAGGGATTCAGAAATATTCCATCACCCCAACTAATCCCAAGAAAAATATTGATAGAAAAAACATTTGACTAAACTGACCAAAATGGGATTGTTTACTAATGCAACATTTGAACTCATGCATTTGAATCTAATAATATTCTAATGTGATTCACTAGCTGAAAGTGGTATAGAGTAGGAAGGTATCATGCGTTGGCCTATGTAAAGATGGTTTATGAGCTTTCAGCATCAAATGATGCTAAAATGCATCAGAAAATATATTTCTAGTAGTGACAGGGAAGCATGGTACAAGGCAGTAATAAGATGCCAGTCAGGATTTCTGCGTATGATTATGACCATCCATATTCCAGAAAGATGAGCCAAAACTAGACGGGTTGCAGAAAATAACTATTGAGGATAATAACAAGAATGGAAATCCAATTCAGAAGGGGAGACTGAAAAGGCCTGATTCAGTAGCCTGCGCTAGGTAAGAGTAAGGAAACATATCAGAGGGATACCTATCAGATTAGGAAAAGCTATCCAAGCCAAAGGGCACTGCTGGAAGAACAACAGATGCGCGTAGACAGGCTACAAGCACATTTAGGCAGGAAACAAGAATAAGATTTAAAACCATGTAAAAAGTGGAGCTCTGCAACAGTCTGAGTAAGAGGACAGATTTTAAAAAGCTAGACAGTTTTAAGATAGAACATGATAAATTCTTGAAAAGGATTATATGATTTTGAACAATAGACAATCTCTTATCTCACTGACACAGGGAGCCCTTTCTAGTCCTATATTCCTAGAAGGAAACATAGATTTGAAAGTTAAATAGTCTTTATGAGAAGAAACCATCTATTTTAGAGCTTTCTACAATCTGGGTTCATTTTTTTTTTCCTTGTTGTTAACGCATTTTTAAGCATTTTTGCATATGCATTTGTTACCTGCCTTTCTTAGTTCCAACACAGAACAAAATCTCAGTGAAATGTAACATGCATCAAAAACAATGTTTAAATACAGGGAAGATGGGTGAAGTCTTTTACAGTGCTTCTATTTGCTTAGAGTATTTTTGAATTTACTTCTGAGACAATGACACGCATGTTTGTATGTCTTTAGGGAAGGACACTCGACAAACATTAAAGCTAAGTTCAAAGATGGCAAGTGCCTTGTTGTGTTTCACTGGGCTGAAAGTCAGATGCTGGAGGAATCTGCTGTTAAGTATATATGTCATCCTGCAATAGTATACAAGATCCTTTGGACAGTCTGTATTTTCAGTCATGCTAAAAACAATAAGAAGGAACTAGGTGTTACCCAGTTTCAACACAACCTAAGTATTAACTTTTCTCTGATCATATACAATTGTATACATTTGGCTGCAACATTTATGTAAATTGAAAGTTGTATTTTTCAAAATTCACAAGCCAAAGAAGAATGGTGAACGCATGCATCTTAGTGTCTTTCATCTTCAATGCCTACTGTGCTGGAAGCTTCCTATAAAGTGGTTGTGTATATGAATTCCATATTCCAGCACCTTAGCAAGCTTTATACCCTTGTTCGTATTCCTGGATTTCTCAGGATGCTTATGTACAAGTGTTCCCACGACATCAAAGGTATCATGGACAGAACATAGGCAGAAAATGATGGGTGTTAGCTGCCAAGACATTTTACAGCTACACGAGGCTCTCAATTGCCAAGAGGAAGATACGATTTTAACCAGGCCACAGAGCAAAAGAACAAGACGAAGCTGCTCGTCATCAGACAACTGCTATTACAGAACAGCATGACACCGATATGTTCTACACTATATTCCTGTTTATCAATAATATAGGTAACTATCAGAGAAGTAAAAGCCCTGAACGCAGAACAACTATTTGCCATACAGTGCAGCTATGCAGAGCTTGTCTACCTGTGAAAGACAGAAGTGACCCTCCCATGTTTTATATCTGTAACTGTTCAGATTCACAAGAAAGCACTTATGCAGCTTCAAGAACCAGAGTTTTCCAGATGGTTGCAAGTTTCATAGCATGACAGCAAATGTGTTGCCAGTCAGATCTGCAATAATATATTGTAGTACATTTATATTAGTGTAATAACATAAAATAAATACCACATGGAAGGACACCTTGGTTCTTCCTATTTAAGTATAATAATTTATAGGTACAAAGTTAATACTAAACCCGTCACCACCACGATCAAATTATGCTTCTTTCACATAGTATTTTAGCAACTTCCTTTACATATATTTCAAATACAGACATTTCAGCTTTTACAGACATATGTTTACAAGCTGAGAAACTTTAGACATACCCTCCAGTTTAATGATATCAGGACAGTAGAAGTGGATCAGGGCTGCTAAAGCACAACCATCTGTACCATCTTTCAGCAGGTTTTCCACCAATGGAATGCAGGGCAGCTGCTTGAGCAACGTTTGCTCCTTCCTATAACGGGCCTACAATATAGAATGAAGAGATTAAGGGAGACAAAGGCTCTGAAACACATGAAGAAACAGATTTGTATTGTAGGTTTTACAGTCAGTTAGTGAAAAAGCAGTATTCAAGAAATAACAGAATATTATCAGTGTCAAATTTCCTAGAACTATTCACTTTATACCTCATTTTGTATGGCATTAATAATAACTAAGAGGAAAGGTGCTTACATGCTAATATTGAGGCTTTCCTTCAAAACTACCAAATTTTAATGATTTCTGTATAGCATGATAAATTAAATATCATACAACTTACTTAACATTCAACACATTACTATACAATCAGAAATGATCTGCCTGGAAACACAAGACAGACCCTTAGCTGCTCTAACTTCAGTTTACTGCCAACTCAATTATGAAGTCAAAACACCCGAGAATCTCCCAAAATCTCAACCATATAACTGACTTAGTGGCAAATTCAGAAAGAAGGAAATCTGCATTTGATCAACTACATTTTTATTACTAGTATGTGTCACTCTAAGCAGTTGTAAACACAGAGAAGCATTAATGGTCATGTGTTATGGCCAGGCAGTGGTCCAGTTATAAAAAGGAAACAATTTGAAAAATAACTCAGTATATAAAGAGATCAGTAGCTCAGAATACTAAGCGAGCATTTACCTGCAGTGAACACATTTTTATGGATTTCTTTTTTTTGGCAGGAGAGGGGGAAGGGGCATGTGCTAACTTGAAACATGTTATTTATCATTCTTAATTTTTTTTTCACTACTTCAAAACAAATGGAGGTAGAAGATTTTAATGTGTTAATATTTACTAAGACTTCTTTTTATAACAGTACTGAAGGATTACTTTTCCGTTCATACCACAGAACTACTTACGATGCCAAGAGTGTTTCTCAGTAAATTTTACGCTACTGTCATTTAAATACACACATTAAACTGGCAGTCACCCTGCAGGGACTCTGAGAAGTCATAGTGGATGTAATTCTCCCTAGCAAAGCTGAAGCTGAAAGTTCCTATCTCCTACTCTCCACCTTTTAGTTGTGCCAGAGCAGTTACTGATGGGTCTATGTATTAAGACTGCTGATCCACCTAAAACATCTCTTTTGTTTCTGCAGCAAAAGAGTGGGGCAGGGCTGCAGGTTTTATGGGTGGGGTGGGAACTGTTTAAACTAGCTGTACTGGCAAAAAAAAAAAAGCCCACTGAACCACAGACTAACCCTGAAGGCTATACTTACTGTCACTGGATTTCTGTTGAGGATCACATGGGATTATCTGTAGTGCATGTCAATGTCCTCTAACTGGCCCAAGAAGCACAAATCTAGCCTGGCAATAGCAGACATCAGTTCTAGGAAAATAAAGGGCTTGTATTTGGCCCACAGAACTTCTACTTTAACCAATTAATATTTAAAATAAACTGGAGAGTTAGTCTTTATTTCATGCTTGAAATGGACTGGTATTTGTGTCAAGTATTTTGCATGCTATCGTAAAGATTCACTAATGCCAAACAAAACCATGTTAGTGTTTCATGCATTATTAATACTGTTTGTCTCATGTTAATAATACCTCCTACTATTTCTAACGAAATAGGCCAATTTTGCTGGCACTGAAAGTTTTTTCTTTTTCACTCTTTGGCAATACAATGACCCACTATGATGAAAATCCTGTAAGTTTCAAATACCATGTTAATATGTCCCTGTACTTCACCCCCCAAAATGACTGGAATTAAGTCCATTAAATATTATGACCTAATTATGAAATAATGACTGAAGATGCAGGATAGAGATAGACTCTAAGATTATGGTCCAACTGGTCCTGTATATTTTATATATTCTTGTAATACCTTCTTAATGGAATATTTAAGAATATTTTAAATTGACAATACAATCGTCTTGCACAGTAAATTCTGTGAAAGTCTACTGTCATTTTAATGATGCCTTAAGCAGCCATATGAACGGTATCTACAGATTCTGGAAACTGTGTCAAATCATTAAAGTGGACCTAGAAAAAGGACTTAATTCATTGTAGAGAGTATGCCAAGCACATTACTTCAGGAAAAATAAACTAATAGAACCTGATATGCTAGGTTCATTAAGGTATAATAGGCATCATGTTTCAACTTGGTTGAAAAGATAAAAGAAATTATACTGAAAAATAGAAGACGTTGGTAATTGCACTGCATTTTTAATAAACTTCCATTTGAAGAAACTCTTCTAATCAGTTGCAATGTTTGTTAATAAATATGGATGCAATAATGCAAGACATGAACCTCTATATTTATTATAATGTTGTAGTGCTCATTTAAATATAAATGCTCATACAGGCATCCTGTTCCTGAGATTCTACAGAAACCAGCCTGAATTAGCATCTTTGAGCTTATTCCACCTGAATAAATCTAAGTATAGTCGAGACGATGGCATATAAACAAGGTCACCTAAAAATGAACTAAAAGCACAGCAGCTACTCTGTCAGAAGTGCTCATGTGTATTCTGAGGTTGTCATTAATAACGAATGCTCTGATCCATTTACCATATAGTAGGTAACATATGATAAATTTACTTCTCAGAGCATCTTTTCAGCTGCCTATACACTCCGGTCTATCTCACTATGGAACATTTGCACTATGTAAAGTGAAGAGATGAGAGGAGTGGTTGAACTGTTAGAATATTTGAGCCACTGCCTTCCTACCGTATTATCAGTAGCATCAGGGTTTCTACTGTATCCCTACTAAACTAACAAGTTCTAAGTAACTTAAATACCTCTACTTCAAGTTGTTTATGGACAACTGGCAGGCAAATTTAGGTTACAGTTTTCAGTAGAAAATTTTATATTTGAATACAATTTTTGTGCAATGAAAGAATCATTAGTAAACTAACACTGTAGACAAAAATAGAACAAAAAAACATTCTGAGACTGCTCTGAATTATCCACTTTTTTATATAAATGGAATAAAAAATGAAAATGTGCTTAATTTTCTGTAGTGCAGTGAAGATCACAGACAGTTTTTTTCTGTTTTTTTTTTTTTACATTATACCCTCCACTTAATTGTGCTATCTTAATTCCAAAACAAAATTAAAGGACTATACTGTAAAGAGCAGAATATGCGTGTATAAATGTCACAATTGTAATAGATAGCACTATAGGGAAATTGCATGTACAGCATGAACTGTTATGAACTCGAATACTGATTAGTCTACTGAAAAGAGTACTACTTTTTTTCTTTTTTTAAATCGATATACCAGGTAATTTCTGTTGCTGCCTACACACAACTGCCTTGTTACTTTTCAAATTCTCCTTGCAATGTATGAACAATCTTTTACTAGTTATGACAACAAACATCCGAGGGACTGCTAGAACAGTTATTTGGTAATTCTTAGATGAAAGATAGATCAGGATCAGTTCTTTGGAATTCAGACCAGAAGTATGCAATTCTGCATATACCTGAACAGCTGACTATTTTGTTCCCAGCCAAACCACATGTGTCTGTCCATGACAAGATGTTATCATCCGTACTGCAAAACCTTTTGTAGAATAAATAATAGCAGTGCATTTCTGGGGCAAGTTACTATATGATAAAGTAATGATGATCCCAAGGAGACACAACACAGAGAAAACAACGTTTAATATTATTACAGACCTGAACAGTTACTTTTTATTGCTTTTAATTAAATTATGGTCTAACTAACAGTAGATTGTTTTGGGCTACTTTCTGTGGGGAGAGAGCTATCTTAAATCAGCTGAAAAATTAGGGAATTCTAGACAAATGGTGTAATGATTGCATATTGTTGAAATAGAACAGAAAATTTCTGATTCCATGTAGTATCAACAATAAAAAATCATTTCTGTAAGGCTCGTCTTAAAAGAGTCAATATTAAATAGCATATCTTTACTGGAAGTTTATGGGAAAGTATTTTGCAAAAAAATGACATGAATTAATAAGAGGTAGTACCATCTTACACAAAACCATAGACAACTTGACTGCTTAAAAAGTAATTCCTTATCCAGCATCATATCTTACATGTATTTTGCACAGATTACCTTGCAAAACAGGGTTTTGTATTATGCACACCTGTGCAGAGCAATCTCTTATAAAATTATCTTGTAGATATAAATGAAATGAATAATTAAACCGGCATGACATGGACAAAGCCATTCCCAAAATAAGCTAGTTGATCGAAGTGAAGCAGTTGGGCAAACTTACAGGAACCAGTTTCCAAAACCATTTGGTAGGAGACTTCAGAGGAAGCAGTAGGAAAAAAAGAATAAAAGCAGAAAGCAAAGAAAAAAAAAAGGAACAATTTATCAGATTTCATAAATTACTTTTACAAAGCAATTTTCTTTAACATTCTCAGTTTTTTATAACAGTGAATTGTAATTTCATGGTAAACATTAGTGCACTATAACCTCTGTGTATTGAACTCATTAGCAGAAATAATACTGGAGAAATATGTATCTGCAATCTTTGTAGATAACATTATAATTTTCCCACATGAACAGATAAGATTGTCATATCAATGCAGTTTTATTAAGTGCTTTCACACATCTGATTATACCCTGAATATGCAATCTGACTAAAGAATTCATTTGAGACTTGAAGTCATGATATCACAAGTATCAAAATGAACTCCAATGGCATATATGGGGAAGCAGGGAAGCTAAAGCAATGAAAAAAGGTATAAGCACACGGTAGTACATTACAACCAATTGCAGTGAAGTTTGCATTAGTTACCTCAAAGCCAAACAGTTATGTTTATGATGTTTAAGAATATTTTTAAACAGTCATATGAGTTTTCATAACAACACAAGGTGCAGGCAGTTATATTTTTGCAATGACAAATCACATAAGCATCAGCTGCATGATGTGCAATGATCTGAAATGTAGAAGGAGTTTTGGCTACTAGCACAGAAATGGTCAGAACTTGTAGATACAATTCTAAACTAACATGTTATCAAAAAATAGAAATTATAAGGAAAGTTTTACAAAGATAAAATTTGACCTAACAGCTTAAGATGAAGCATACTGAAGTTGGTGGATTTTTCTGTAACAATACAGACTAGTCTAGAGTAATACATCTACTATTCAGGAAAAAAAAAAAGAACATGTAGCAATATTACAAATATACACAGAAAACCACTCTATTGATTTGATTGTAGAAATAAAAGAACAGTTATTGAAGTGCAGGAACAAAAAATATTTTTATTTATATAGAGAGAAATATTCTCTGGAAATGGTGAAAAAGTTTTAAAACTCAAACTGCTATAGAATCTTGTTATTTTATGTAGTTGCTAGAATACTGCTTCTTAAAAAAAACTTTAAATAACTGTAGTGATAAAAAAAGCTTTATATAAAAAAAGGTATTGTACAGGAAAAGGTGCACATTCATAACATGATTATCCTCAGCATTCTTCTGCATTACATTCTATTGTTACAATGGAGAATCCCAGGGCCAGTTAGAAGAAATGAAGCAAGAGATGCATGTTAATGTATGGCTCTAGATATTTCAATCATGCCCAAGTAACCACTTTCCAAAGGGTTCAGTTTCTCTTCGTCTAACTGAAATCTAGATATTGTATGGAAAAGTGCATGAATTTTAAAAAAATCTTAATTTTCTACTGAAATCGGGAAGTCTAAATTATATTACAAAGCAAGGTTTTAGGTAAATGGACTGAGATCAGATCTGGTCTGCTTATCATTTTACTTAATACCAATAGGAACATTCTTACTTGATTTAGCAAGGCAAAGCATAGTTCAGACTTCCCACTATTGGACTGGTCTGCACTTAAAAGGTCTACCACTATCTACTTAGTGATAGGCTGAGGAGCTACACTTTGGAAAAAAAAGCACACATTTGTTTCAATTCCAGAGACTAGTTCTCCATAAAGGTACAAACTGAACTAAAACCTAGCAATCTGATATATATATTTATTTATCTATTTGGCTGAAATTACAGTTAAGATGATGAATGTGCTTCAAGAGGCTGCAAGACTGAATATAATCAATTTTTAATTTGGAGTGACTACAGAATGTATAAGTATGTACTTTGTAAAGGTACTTAAGAGGATAAAGAAAAGCTGAAATCTCTTGGACAACACAATGGGAATTTGATGGCTGTTGAACTCACTCTTTATATCAACAGAAATAAACTTATTCTGGAAATTATTAACAATTAGTCACTAAAAAAAACTGAAAAGATAATTCTGACTGACTTCTCCCAATGTTTTAAAAAAAAAGAAAAAATAAGAACAGTCCCTCAGGTGACAACCTCAGTCTTACAAGAAGACTGTTTAGTCCCCTCTAACAAAAAAGTTTTAAAATGATTCTATGATAAATTTAACTCTGCATAAATTCATCCTACGGTGCCAAAAAAACGGCAGTCATACCTTTCATCAAGTACTTGTTTCTGCTCTCTTCCTTGCGCCATCATTAGTATTCATGCAGCTGTGCATTAACCAGACCAGGAAGCTGATCTTGTTGCAAACTTTTCTTGACAAGTTAGCTTTTGCTAGCAGTGTGGATTTCTGACACATTACATTGATTGTGGAACTATGGTGTTAGTGTTTTACCTTCACGCAAAAAGTTGCATTGTTTAAACTAATTTTTAAAAATGTTCAAAGAATTCAGGCCTTGGGGTGAATACTCCTAAATTTGTTTTTCATAAGGGATCTGCCCTGATTTGGTTCAAAACTGGTAAGACTGACGCAGTCTAAATCACAAAAGCAGAGACAAATAGAAGTTTTCCTGAGAAAGCTTTGATTACATTGAGAATTAGTTTAACCAGTGCAACTGTACATTCACTACGTATTATTCAACTGAAGCCTGAAAACCAAAGCTACTACAAAACTTGAAATCCTAATTCTGAAAGAAGATGCAGAGACTCTACCAGAAAAAGACGAGATTACCACAAACCACCGGCAGATCAAGATCCACAGAGGACTACCTGGAGCTAAAAATCATACATACTCCTTCCTCTCTTATCTTCTACAGGAAGCTAGCAGCAGAAAGTGAAGGAAAACAAAAGCAATCTCATAATCTGTTAATACTGTTTTTATCTACCCAGAAATAGATAATAGGTATATCTTACCAGTTGTATTATTTATGTATATGACACTTAAAATTTTTTAGCAATACAGAGATATACTATTTATTGCAAAAAGGCTCACAGCAGATTTGCAACAAGATAAGGCATTATGCTCAATCTATTTTTTACAACTGATACGTTTAGGAATTTACCACAGTAGAGATTAGAAAAGAAGTCTACTCGTTATCTTTGTTTCGACTTTGTTGCTTCTTGGACAGAAATTAAAACTAAAGAAAAGCTTTCCCTAACCACTGAAATGACCTGTTCTTCCCATGGCTGCCTGGCCATCTCTCTAAATCAGCAGATGAGACATTCTTAATTTACATTTATCTTGGTTTCAAAACCTGACCACAGCTTAGAGACTCTAAAAACAAATATCCAAAGGTGTTTGGCCAGAGCAGCAGGGAGATTGCAAAACTTCTTTAATTGTTAGAATGGAATCATCACCTTTTGAACTTCTCACCATGTGGGTAACATAGAAAATCTAAATTACAAAACAGAGCTCCAACCTGAAAAGGAGGGTGGAAAACAGAAGAACAGTGAAATATTCCAGTTCCCCTTCATGCTAAGTTTTAAAAATACAAATAGAAGCAACAGTTAGGAGTTTAAAACAATTTAATTCAGGTACTGAGAATTAAGCTAGAACTGTAATATGAGCATAAAAATACTATACTGCAGTAAATATATAAAACTATAATATATTTTTCCCAGGAAACTGGTAAAGTGTGTAATAGTATCACTTTGGTTAATACAATGGCAGACAGCCCCCCCCCCCTTTTTTTAATTAAAAAAATCATACTGATACTAGTAACTAAACCCAGGCATAGGATGAAATGGAAAATAATAAAGAAGATTACACTAATTAGTACTCGGACCAGAAATCATATACATATTTCAGCAATACCCAAACCTGGTACAAGAATTTAGCTACAGTTTTTTCCCATCTTTGCTAAGAGATGTGAGGGAGGGTCAGTGCCATAAAGTAATAAGACACGTCACTGATTCCATGCTATAAAAAGAAGAATGCATGGGCTGATGGAATATGAGGACAGATAATCAGCATAAGACACTGTAGTCTGGAAATAAATACTAGCAGATGCTTGACAGGAGCCTCATCATAATTTAACAGAAAACTTGAACAACTGATATAAAAAAGATTTGTTTTATAGTTTTCTGTGGAAAGCTAGCATTCAGTATGGTCCACAGTTAAGAATACCAGGTGTTTGCATGTGTGCAAAAACCATTAGCTTTAGCAAAAATAAGTGGAAATTTGGTAAATACTGTGAGACACAAAAAAATTGGCTGAGATTTCATAATAAATTAGCCATCAGTTGAACAGTCCAGCGTTTCTCAAAGAAACAAAGAAAACCTGGAATAAAGTAATCTCAGTTGAAAATACGTTACCATCTATCTGCATGTAAAACAAAAGTTCAGCCATTCTAAATCCTTAAGTACTTTAAAATAAAGCTTACCGAATATTCCAGACGCTAGACTTATTTTCTAAAAGCAGATTCCACTTGTCATTGTATTCACTGAAACCTTATTGTACAAATGATATTTTGACACATTTTCCAAAGAATTTCATCTTTTTTTTTTTTTTTTTTAAAAACCATAATCTGCAATAAACACTTCCTGGCAGAAGAGACATCCAGACATCAACTGGAGCCTGCTAAGTCTTTTAGCTATAAAGCTATACCAGTCAAACCCCTAGCATGGAATACTTTACTTGAGAATGTAATTTATGCTGCTGAATCCCACACCGAGGCAAATAACCTAATGTGCACCTGGGATAACACTATCTTAAAATCAGTGTATGGAAGGCCTTAATTACAATTTTTTCCATGATATGGCAACTGTAGCATGATTTTGCTATTTCGGAAATGCATTCACACATTGGCCAACAGAACAGGGCTCTGATTGTGTTAGAGATTCACAATTCAGATGAAAAACACCACGAATACATATACCATCTTTAGGTAAATTTTTTATTCCATTGAGTTTCTTTATGGGATAGAGTTATAGACTACTTTTCAACAGTTAATTCAAGCACAATGACATTATAAACTAAAAATTTTATCTTGATATTCCTAACAAGATGCAAACAGTAATAAGTGAAAATGAACACTGATATATTTTTTTCTTATTATAATTTTATGTCATTGTTCTGATAATAGTGTTTTATTTCATATATCACTCTTCACCATATTAAGACTCATACACTTTGGATTTCCTCATCTTTCAAAAATGACCTAAGAAACACATAAAACTTCCTACTATTATTTTCAGGAAAAAAAATCACTAGAAGACAGAGGTTCTAACTTTCCCCACGTCCCCGGTTTACTTTGTTTTATCTAAACTTGAGAAGTGAACTTGTCAAGCACATCTTATTCCCCAGACTTCTATGCCATTACTGAATATAGTAATTTTTTTCATATGAGGATATATGCATCAGGGTCCCACTACTATTGTAAAAAAACAAAACAAAACAAAACAAAACGAAACAAAAACACAACTGTTTTCTTTTGCTGAGTTGCATAATTACTAATTAGCCTTCATCATTCCTTATGTTTAAAAAGAAACCACAAGTGCAGGGACATTCATTGCATCCATGCTTTTTGAAGCTGGACTTCTAATCTATCCAGGAAACCCACAATTCCTTTGGAGAAGCATTGAAAGGGAGATAGTTGCTTAAAGAAAAGCAGACCAGGAAGGGAACTAGGATTATAGTCTTAAAGCAGCTAGGAAATCTGTCCTGTGTTCAAATGCAGGGATAATACCAAAGGGTGATCAAACTGACTACCAATTCCCCAGTAATAATTTTATCACAATAGAGTTAATAAACTCATTCTGAAGCAAGCAATTTTACGTATTCTGGAACCGTGTGCAACCCTTCTACATTTCGATGGGTATAATGCTATTTAATTAACTGAGCTCCACAAAAAA
>VXAA01001712.1:741174-779784 GCA_013399115.1 Anseranas semipalmata | reverse complement strand
AAAAAAAAAAAAAATCATCCTGTTAGGAAAGGGTATCAAACAATTTTTATTGTTTTTATCAACCAGGATCTTGGATTGTAGACAGAGCAATGCTTCCCATGATGCCGCATACAGATTTATCTCTTTTGAGATGCATATAATTCACAAGGGTGAACACTAAAAAAACACGGATAAAAATATGCTTTTCTTTTTCATATTAGATTCAACTGCAGTTTGAATTCATTTGGAGAATATTCATTAATCTTAATAAAATTCCTTAGGACTAAAATAACAGATGTTTCCCTGCTATCAAAGATTTATTTATCAAAAAGGACAACCAGGAATAGAAAGTGAAACTCTACTATTGTTACATTTAAAAGGATAGTTTCATGATTTCCATGAAATCATTGATAATAACAAAACAACTTAAAAGGAGTTGGACTCTACGATCCTTGTGGGTCCCTTCCAACTTAGGATATTTATGATTCTATGAAAACAAAAAGCTTGCTTTCTTTAACAAACAGTTAAAAATTCTATGTCTGTAAATGTACATTTACTTATACATACCATATGCAAGTAGTTTTTGTTTACAGATAAATGTTTATTCTTGTTTAAAGTATTTTAACTCTTACACCTACCTTTTGACCTCCTGCAGATTCTGCACTGTGATGCTCTTTTAGCTTTTGTTCCTGTTCCATTATGTCTTTCAAATGTTCATTTACCTAGAGACAAAATAGCTTATTCAGTGGTCTAAGAAACAAACTGTAGAAATCACAAGTTTTCTAAAGGTCTGTAAATCACATCACTACCACCAAGTTAACTGAAAAGATTTAACGGGTATTTCTGACTCCCTGAAGCATAACCAGCAAATGTCAATGTTTCAGCTGCATTTTAGGTCACTTGCTGTTAGCTTTACATTGTACAAACTGCCCTGCCCCTTATTATGCTTCATCTCATTTAAGTGTGTATTGCTGTCATTTGATTTGATTATGTGGTGAAGGTATACCATTTCAAGCAAGATGCATTCAAATACGAACAGAACACCTTGCATGATAAATTATACAATAAGAAGTCAACTCTTAACAGAGTCAACAAGAGACCCTCAACCAGCCATCACAGCATCTCAACATGACAGTCAATGTCAACATCTCATACATAGTATTATTGTATTTTATTTATACTTGACATTCATCTGGTTCACATAACATGTTTAACTGATTTCTGCAAACTTTGCTTTTTACTATCCACATGCAGCAGATGAAGCAACAGTCCATATCAGATGCAGTCTTGATACACCTGCAAACGTACATATCCCTATCCACTCATCTCTAATTGTATCACACAGACTACAAAGAAAATTACAGCTTGCTTTTCCAGCATTCGTACCTTGTTTATCCAGAACATGACAGCATCCTCAATGTCATAAGGTAGATCTGTAGCTTGGAAGAAGGATGAATACTGCTGAGTGCATGCAATTACTTTCTCAACGCTGACCATCTCTACAGTGTATGCCATCATAAGAGTGTCAATCATAGCCAAGTGAGCACTCTACAAAGAGAAACAGTAATGCCTAACTAGTATGCATATTGAAAGATCACTTTCTTATGTATTGTCTGTGAACACAGCCAGACACATATAAAGACCAAAACTGTAAGTGCTAGAAGTTTTCTGTCTGTTTTTCAGTTTTTGAAGAAAGACAAATGATAGAAACATGCATAGTGGATTTGAGAAAGCAACACAAAGCACAGAGACATTGACTAAAGAGACACTTATTGAGAATTAAAATAACTTGTGTAGTAAAATCAACAAAAGTAATGAACTGGAAATGGAAAGAATAAGCAATTTTCATGATTCAAACATCAAATCACTTTCATGTTTTAACAGAGCCAAAGACAACATCTGAAGTTTTCACCCTAGTGAAAACAACCCCCTGCCTGATCAATGTTATTTGTACTGGAAATAAAAGCTGAGACTGGATGGCAAACAATCTTCATCATCATGAGAATGCTGCATAAGTGGTTACCTATTTTTGAAGTCATAATCCAGGAAGAGGACACAATTATAATAACCTTAATACAGAACAACATAACAGAAAACATTTATTTTTCTTCTAGCAAACTAATTACCATATGCAGCTATAGCTATATATATATATATATATATGCACAGCTACGTTTAAAATAGGCACATACTTATAAAATATAGCTTCTGTTAACAGAGATGGTTCTCCTGATGTTGTTATGTATTGAAAGACAATGGCTATTTCACAGTTTGTAATAATTAAAAAAAAAAAAAGCAACCAGGATTTTCTTAAGATTCTTATGACTAAGAAAACGATGTTAGTTTGTAGAGGCAGTGTCTTCAGTTAAACAGATTTGTTTCTGCTTCATGATTAGAGAACAGCAACAGCTTTCTAAATACTAAGGAACAACATCTCCCCTGAACGAGAACAATTTCCAAAGACAGTATTTTTGAAAACACTGCCTTTAAACACATCTTACATTGCAAACAAAGACCCCAAACACTTGCTAACACCATCACTTCTGCTCAATTCTGTAAGAAAATATTCATATAAACATTTCACAAGGTAGTTTTTACAGCCATGGCAACAGCGATGAACAACCCGAGTCACGCAGCAATATACTACCTAATCGTTACAGCTGAGCCTGTACACGCACAGAATTCCCAGCACGGAAAAAGATGAACAGATTCAGATTTCATGCTGCCCTTAGTGTTTGTGTCGCTGAAGAAAGTGATGATGCTGGCTTCAGAAGCAGACAGGAGCACATGCCATTTTTTATGCAGTTATGACAAAAAAAAAAAAAAAAAAGGCAGACTGTGCTTAGTGTGTATACTTACTACAGATGTTCACAAAACTGTTCCTGATAGACAACCTTCCTGGCAGCAGCTTATGCTCCGCACGCCCTGGATGTGACCCGTGAGCCCTGCTGTCTGCCACAGGCTCTACCCATGCTGCCAGCACAAGCGGTGCAGCTGGGCCAGTAACCCATGACTTTTTTTTTTTTTAATCTTCAACTCCTTCAGTGTCAGCTGCCCACTGCTGTTGTGCAAAACAAAACCATCTGACTCAGTATGTCTCAAGTCCTCATGTGCACACAGGTGTTACAAGGCAGAGATCCATACAAAAGCCCATCACCTCATCCTGTCTTCAGGCATCACAATACATCAGTGCCTATCTCTTGCCTACAAAAGGCAAATTCCAGCCCATACATCCTTTCTCTTCAGCTGCCTGCCACCTTCCCCCCGTAACTCGCGTGCCCACCTCAAGAGGTGCGCAGACTCCTCAAGGACAAAGCTGGACAGTCTTCGCACTACTGAATGACAAGCCAGTGCACCAAAATGGCTGCTCCCCTTGCTTCATGGTGGTTTAGAAGCTGAAAAAGACCTGCCTGTCAGCCTCCAGGAACTGTGATAATGAAGCCCCTGAGTGCAGTCACACCGACTTAAGGCATTACAGCTTCTCTGTTAAAGATCCTACGCCGTTCACCTCAGCGCGGAACAGAGAACCTAAAAAGCTTCACTCAAGGTGGTAAGTTTTTCACTTGGATGTATGCTGACTTAAGCTTTTTCAGCTTAAAAGAAGACTGCTGACTGGTTCTGAGCCTAAGCTAGCTCCACAGATACGCTGTTGTCAGAAGACATCCCTGGCAATGAAGGGATGCAAAGGCAGTCTGTTATAGGAATCTTTTTGGGTCGGGAGGGTGCATGTGCAGCAGGATGAGGCGTAAGAAGCTCTAAGTGCCAAGGAAGCCAGAGGCCAGACTCACTTCCATGCTGGATACAAAACCTGGATGGCCACTGCACTGTACCCAGGTGGGCTTCCAGGAAGCTCTCCGCTCCTTCCTTTGGAGCCTTGCTATAAACTAGCACACGTGCAACACAGATAACTGGAAAACTGTACTGTAGTGTGCGACATGAACTCCAGGTTAACAGTATAAACACACCCTTTGATACACTCCTAAACTGGGGGAAGGTCAAAGACCTATTCCTAAATATGCTCCAAGTCCGAGACACAGGGAGGGAAGTACATTGCCTTCTCTGGGGCATTTTGTCAAGAGAGGGAAAAAATTCATTGAGCAG
The DNA here is from genome assembly GCA_013399115.1 of Anseranas semipalmata. Taxonomy (NCBI): domain Eukaryota; kingdom Metazoa; phylum Chordata; class Aves; order Anseriformes; family Anseranatidae; genus Anseranas; species Anseranas semipalmata. The sequence goes on along the minus strand of VXAA01001712.1, from coordinate 775,704 downwards.
CCTGGCTCAGAGACTTCAGAATTAGGTTATGAAGCAACATCTGAAAATCACATTAAACAGCATGGTACTACAGCAAACTCTGCCCTCGTTATAGAGGGAAAATATTTATACTCGTGCAAACAAATAGGTAAACAGATTATTCACATCTTAGTAAAAGTCAGTATCCATGGTATCTATAAATACAGACAATTTCTGAAAACATACAATTTAAAGAAAGTAAACTCATTACACTGTGCTACACAACTGAAATTTACAAAAAAGAAACAAGTTTTCATCAGTTGCAAAAATGTACTTTTATTTCTGGATATCCCCTTTTATGGATAATTACATTCTATTCTTACTCTCGTATCTCATACCAACATTTTTGGCTTGACTTCAGATAAGTTTTCTGATTTAAGCTGGGACTTTAAAAATAAACCCTTGCCGACAAGTAAAACTCCCTTCAATCCATTGCAGCATTCACACAAATTCTACTTAGTTCTGAAATCCACAACTTAAAATAAAGTCCACGTCTTACACTCAAACATCAACACATTCACGTGTTTAATGCACGCATACAGTATTGCCAAATCTGTCTGGTAAACATTTTGTTGAGTGACTGTGTGGAGAGAAAAGCAATAGAGCAAAGTTCAAAAACTATCGCTATCACTCTGAAAGTTTATTCACTACTTGTTTGCTGCTTACCGATATGCTCAATACATTATAAATGCATTAAGAAAATTAAATTAATTAGAACTAGATAGCTGAGTCACATATTTTCAATGTTTCTAGGAAATTATTAATGAACTGCAAACTACTTAAGCAAACAGAGAGAAGAATGAAAAGGATGACCTTAGACAATAGTCTGTACTATCAGAACAAGGTTTAATGAACTTTTATACACACTGATGGGATCCATGTCACAACCCCGTTTTCCTTATAGTTCAGACAGGACACTCAAAAGGCGGTTTTTAAATAATATTAAAAAGAAGAACTTTAGTCAACTTGCATCTATGATGCCAAGAAACAACCTATAAATTTTGCTATTTTTGCCAGCTAGCAAAACCAAATTTTATTTTACAGATAATTACTGTACTAATTAAAATGTTAAAAATTATCAATTATGGCTGTTTTCCCCCAGAAAATTGCAAGCAACCAAATAACACATAAGATAACTCACAGCTAAAATTGTTTAAAAAAAAAAATTAATTCCACACACAGTTCCACTGTTTGTTCCCCACTTATCCTGGAAAAAGTAAGGCAAGCTGCATTCTTTTCCATCTTTTAGTTCATTATGCTAAACAAGAAAGTCTAAATTAAAAACCGCACTACAAAAATTGTATTCTGCTGTTCCAAATACAGGGTTTACCAGCATAACTGTTGAAGTTCTGAAAAAAATAAATGTAAAGTTATTGCAGTAATCAAGTTCCATTTTTTGTGCATCTCGCTGAGAACTGTATTTTAGGTAGAGGTAATAAAGCAAAAGAGAGAAGTCGCTTTTACTAGTAAGATCTGCAACCATGACTGAACTATGGTACATGGAAGCAATCTTTCATACCCAAAGGGGGAACACAGATACCATTCTCAGCTGGGCAGAAACCTGGACCATCTGCTCAGCAATGTCTTCTTTCTCCAGAAGCTGTAAGACATCTGAAGGAACTCCCAGGAGCCGGTGATGACTGGTACCTAGATGGTACTCTAAATACCGCTATTTCCTCCAACACATCCACATTCTAACATGCAGAATAAAAAAACAGGCAGGATATCATGCTGTCATATCCCTCCCACATCCAGAACTGCAGCAAAGTGTATTTGGATAAGTAGGCAAGATTTTGAAAAAAATAATTTTTCAGAAAAATTAGAATAAAAAAACCATTGATTTATATTAAATTATAGAGTGGATTACAAAAACATTATAGAAATATCTAGAAAAAAGAAGAACTAGATTAATACAGCAAGCAGTGAGCAACACAGGAAGTAATACACTTATCACAGCAGAACTTTGTTATGCTGAGATTTGGTTTAAGCCAAATAAAAAATAATCTTTTCATTCTTTGATCATTTCACTACAATGGCGCAAAGTACTAGGATTTTATATAGCACAGTATGAATTATTAAAAAAAATACAAAATGCTATATTCTTAGAGGTATTTCATTTTTTAAGACACAAACATGGCTTTGTCTTTCTCAGCTACACCCTGCACAGAACATAAGAGTTTTAACTCAGTAATCTCATATAATTACTGGTTACTTTCTGCTTCTTTAATGTAGGTTCCACAGCTTTATTTTCTACTGAATAGTTCAGTAAGAAGCTTACTGAGTTGTAGAATTATTATTCTGAAGCATCACTGCTAATGCTTTCTCTGTCTGCCTCATCTTTGGTTATGGAGCTTGCTCCACCTCCCTTGAAGAACTGCCAACAACTTCATAGAAAAACATACTATGCAAAAGGTGTGCATGTACTGTACACATACAGATACTTATGGATGAATACTGCATATTATAGACACCTCTGATATTCCATACCACTAAGGATAGTTAACATATTCCATTAAAAGATCCAAGTCAGGAGGTCTCTTTTGACCCAACCCTTTAGGAAAATCATAGACAAAACCATTCCCCAGCATGGTATTTGAGGAAAGGGACAGAAAAAAAGAAGAAAAAAAAGAAAGAAGGTAGAGGATATAATTGCTATCCTCATGATTAAAAAAAAACCTCACACACAAAGAAAAACACAAAAACCCCCAACTCTTTCCTTGAGTCTTTCACTGAAGAAAAAAATGTCCCCTAGTCTCACTATGCGTTGAGAGACTTGAGCTTTGACAGGATATGGCTTTTGTAAACAGGATTGCATATTTCTGTTCTTATGGAAGTTCATTGTGGTTCAAGAATTTTTTGGCAAGAATTTTGTGAAGGAATTTGGTCATGTTTAGGAAAAGAATCTTTACAATGTAGTTCTCACTTTCACAGTAAAAATATATTTCTAGCTAAATTCTCTAAAGATTTTGCCCACGTTGGATTGGGCACTTGAACAAAGAACAGAAGAGATCAGATCACTACAATTTAATAAGAGAATGTTTGTATCACCTTTGTATCAACAGCTATACTTGTAGCCAACTGTGCCTACCTGTTGAAAACAGGTTTTGGATCCAGGTATTTCTCACAATAAGGCAAAAAAACAAGTTTGGGTCACAATGTTCACCTGCAGCATCTGCACCACAGGGGAAAGCTTCAGTTAACAATAATGCACAGACTAAATTCCATGGGCTTGATGAAACAACCTGAAGATATTACATACAACTACTAAAACTACAAATATGTTAAATGTTTAGTGCATTCCTGAAAATACCTGATCTGTTAATGCTAACTCTAAGTAACATTTCTTAAAATGAAACTGCAATTCTCTAATGTGCTGCCAGTATATGCTAATTCTTAAATTAATGTTAAATTTCCTGGTATGATTATTACCACAGGTTATTTCCTAGTTAATACAGAGCAAAAATAACTGGAGAGAAACAAAGCAAGAAATAATACAATAGCTAAGAGATCATCCCCATAGAAACTACCCCTGAATTTGTAAGTGCTAGAATGTAAGGATCATATGGACTAACCATTATAGGACACGTACTTGAGGAGAAAAGCCAAGTAAGAACACCAGGTGGCTGATACACGTAGTAAAAGACAGACAGGAACAGCAAGCGAATACAGGATTAAACATACAGGACAAGAGCAGCAAAACGGTGTGCTATGACCACAGTGGTGATCTCCTCAAGCACCACATTAACCCGCATCTCTGAATTTTGTTTTGTTGAGCATTCTATGAACTATATGGTTTGAGGTAGCTTTAACCCCCAGGCACCCTTTCCCGAAAGACCTTAACCTAGGTAATCCAAGCCTCAAAAGAATGTATTAGAATAATGAGATGACCATCTATATTCCAATTCTCATTTAAGAGTGGCAAATTGCTGAGCTGCAGCTCATGGAAAGCCTAGGCCAAGGCTCGATACTGCAGTAGGTGAGGAGGGAATTTATAAGTGGAGCCAATGGGCAATAATTCTGCTATAAAATTCAAGGTTATTGCTTCATTTCATCAACATTCAGATATTAAAATGGAGATAATTCTGATACTACACAGGGAACAACAGGTTTAAAAGATTTTGATCAACAAAATGGAACAGTCAGAAGTAGTCAGTTCTGCCATTTGACAATTTTGGGACTTAATTATTCTCTTGCCTCACAAAAATACTTATGCCTAGCACAATTCTAAAATAACCCCAATTGTCTAGTTGCTCTTGTCCTGCAATGCAATGATCAAGTTGAATTACCTCACAGCAGTTTCTTGAGGAACAAGCACTTAACTCTGATAAGATGCTTGTTCAGCAAGAACAGGCATTACTGAGTCATGCTAAACACATGGTAACAGGTTCTACAAGGTAGAGGGAATGTTTATATTTTCAACATTTATTATAACCTTCTGTATTTGGTTAACTTTTTAAATTTAGTAATCAGTTATATAAACGCATAAAAACATTGTTATTTGATTCACTATACATATTTATCATGGGAAATAATTCATTTCTGGAAAAGGATTTGTTAAGTATATAACCTTGCTGAGTTAAGCATTTTGGTAACAGTTCTTCTGCCTAAGGTTTCTTCATTATGCTTGTTAAGAAATTTAGTAATTTGATCTATTAACTCAGTCCTAATTAAATCCTTAACACAGATTCCCAAATTCTTTTAGAATCACATAACCAAGTGGGACTTTCATAGAATCACATCATACAATGGCTTGGGTTGGAAGGGACCTTAAAGATCACTGAGTTCCAACCCCCTGCCATGGGCAGGGATGCCACCCAGGTTGCCCAGGGCCCCATCCAGCCTGGCCTTGAACACCTCCAAGGATGGGGCATCCACAGCTTCTCTGGGCAACCTGTTCTATTGTCTCATCACCCTCAGAGTGAAGAATTTCTTCCTAATGTCTAATCTAAACCTATCCTTTTTCAGTTTAAAATTCTTATCCCTTGTCCTATCATTACACTCCCTAAAGAGTCCTTCCCCATCTCTCCTGTAGGCTCCCTTTAAGTACCTAAAGGCCACTATAAGGTCTCCCCAGAGCCTTCTCTTCTCTAGGCTGAACATCCCCAGCTCTCTCAGTCTTACTTCATAGGAGAGGTGCTCCGGCCCTCTGATCATCTTTGTGGCCCTCCTCTGGACCTGCTCTAACAGGTCCACATCCTTCTTGTGCTGGGGGCCCCAACCCTTTGCCACCCCACCCTTCCAGGTCTCTTCATAGTGAAAAAAATACCTGCACAACAAGCACTAGAATCAAGAACTAGCAAATGGCAGTCATTCCATTATTTTTATTTTATCATGTTTTAGAGTTTCACACTACTTCAAAAAAAAAAAAAATATATATATATATATACATACACACACACAAGGACACACTGCCAAGAATTATTCCAGAAATTGGCACTTCAGTGTCTTCATATCAAGTGCTCAATTTCCCAAAATAAAATATTTGCAGTTACACAAGCTAATCTAAAATGAGAAATTAATCCAGGGTAACTGGTAACAAGATTAGTTATACACAGTTAGAGGAATAAACAGCACCAGCCTCAAATTTGCTGGAGTATTTTGTTTTTGCTGATAATTAAGGATTTTGCTAGTTCACACTGTCAAATCCCATCCAGATAAACTAGAAACAAAAATAATTTATAACAAGTTCTGTTTTGTGTGCATGCACAAATGTGCATTGTTTGCTTGCTCTAGACATTTAAACCAAGAAGAAACAGTAATTATATAAAATACCACCTGAACTTCTTGTGTCACAACAATCTCCACCAATCTTTGCAGAATACAGGAATTGGGAAAAGGAGAAACAGGGCTTTGGCTGTAAACCACGTATATCCATATGCAAATGCAAAGTAGTTCCCTCTTCCTGACTCATTCATACCTGCATAGCAATGACATTGAAAGCAGTGGTTTAACTTCTTTGGCAGCTCAGCTAAGCACCTACAGAGGCAGTCGTCACCAGGCAGTACCCAAGCCTGTTCATCTCGGAACATCTGCTTAAGGAACACAGCCTTAGGAATACTGGAGAACTATCACTTCTGCATGGAGCTGCAGAAGCAGAGACGAGACAAGCCATGTTGCTACAGAATTTGGGGTGAAGAGTTCAGGTTTGGGTGGTGTGCTATAAGTTAGAAGTTAGAAAGGGAGAAAAAGAAAAGAGCCTGAGGTCCCAGAATAAAAGTATATGTAGGTTTGGGGTACTAATTTATGAAAATGACAGTGGAGGCCTGCCTTCTCCTGTGCATCACTTAGCCCAGCATTGTGCCACATCGCAATGTGCTGTGCTACAAGTTCCGCTGACAAAGCCACCCACAGCCACTGTGGAGTTTCAGAGATGTTTTGAAACCTTGCAACCTGCACTTCTAGTTAATTTATTTTCCATTTAACTGTTGTAGCCATTTTTGAATGACAGTTCTTGTTACTCAGGTAACTGATATAGCATGCTTTCTGACCGACTGCATTTCTGTTTTGCCTTTTCCTTAACATGAAACTAGTTACTCTCACGCTATCTCAAAATCCTTATAAGGTTCAAGCATGGTATGAATGTAAAAAACCCATCTGGTAGAAGTCACACCATTACATTATAACAATAATTTATTAAGATTCTGCTTGAAGTAATACAGAGGATCAAACTTTACATAATTCTCAGCACTTAACACATCTCTTCCTACTGCCCTATGGCCTTGGGTTCTGACAAAATAAGTTCTAATAATGAGCTCTTCTGCACAGAGTACTAATTAAAGTGTCATTTTTCTCTTGCTCTCATTACAGTGATGAATAATATGATGCACTGGTTTGTTGAATTACTATGTTTGACAGACAACAGAGATTGGAAGGTTGATTACTCATTGCAATTTAGGATAATTCTCAGTTTTAGATAGAATGTAAGTAGTTGATCATTTTCTGCAATTTCCTGGAGCAAAACTCAAATAATATTTGCAAAAGCACCTCGAATCATAGAAAACCTTAAGTGGAAGTGACGTCTGAATTTCATTTAGACCAATGTCCTCCTCAAAGCAGGCCCAGCTAGCTCAGGTTTCTCAGGTACTTCTCCAGGCACATTCTTAATATCAACAAAGATGGAAAATCTACAACCTCTTTGGGCAACCACCTAACATCTTCTATCATGTCAAAGTTTGCTGGTTTCCTTCTCAGTACAAAATCCCAGCTTCATGGAAAGTATATGGCTAAATTAAAATGTACATAAAGACTATGCAGCTAATTTGTTTCAGTAAGAGAATATGAATCTGAACTCTCAATATCACTATTTGTATAAAGCTTTTTTTTTTTAAAAAAAAGGTAAATATAGAACACTTCCTTTCCTACGATAGGAGAGATGAAGTTAGTGATTCCCTCATTTCTCAAACCAAAAAGGACCAAAGTAGGGCCTTCATTGGAAATCTTCAACTAAACCCCAGCATTGTTGCTAAAATAAACTAAAAAAACCTGCAAGTCATCCAAAGCACAATCAAACACTACAAGCTGTCATGCTGTTGTCTTTTACAGTATAAATCAAGAAGTCCTTTAATACAAGCATAAACAATGCAAACTTCAATCCAGCATAATTCAGTCTACCACATAAAACCTAAGGTTTTACAAGACAATATGAGAAGTGAGAAAGCAAACAGGATGCTATTTTTCAAAAGTGGGAAACAAGCTCAAATTTGTGTGTGAAGAGCGACATAAAACATTCCTACGTCTTCATCTGAAAAGGCTCCTTATAAATTCCATTCTGCTTTTTTACATATACCCTTTTTTTTCTTTTTTTAGTTTTTATTTACTAACGTGGCTTCATCTGCACAGTTCTGGGAGTAGCCTTGAAGGGTAAGATTTTAGCTACTACATTCTACTCAGTTTCCTTTGGAAATGTACCTCCCAGCTGAAACTTGTGTGCGACTCTTACCAAAATACAGTACTAGAAATAAAGACTTAAATCACTCAGTGAAGGCAATTTAGGAAGAATTTTTAATTATAAACAGAGACTTTTTTTTTCTTTTTTTTTGCAAAACTCATCTTCATTTTTTGATGCAACCATCCTTCTTGGTCCAAACGTGTATCTTTACTGTTTGCTGGGGAAATATGCATCTTTAAGCACCTTAGATCTAGGAAAATATTGGTTAAAGAAATCAAAACATTATGTCTGGTCATTCCAGCATAGTGTCTTCAAAAAGAAGAAAACTAGCTTCAGTTTTTATATGAAAACATATGAAATCTTCCTGCATTTGCATATGAACAGGTTCCTTATAATTTCCTTACTAATTCTTTATTAAGCATAAAAAGGGCAGAGAAATAAGGTCATCATACCCATTATTGTAATGGTAATTATGTTAAGAATAGGAATTATTTGTCCTTTTCCTGAAACCTTTATAGGAATAGCACATTTATTGACTGTAACATAGCACAATAAGACATTAGAGCGAAATTGACCTTGTCAAACATTTTCTTTTAAAATAACAGCTAAGGTCAAAAGAAATTTCCCAGTCTCCTACTTAAATGAACTCTGTCAGCAGCATTAGAGAAATTAAAACAGACACAGGAAATTACACTGATCACAAGAAACCTGTATCCCTATGGCTGTTCTTGTCGTAAAGCCTTGTAGGTGACAAGCTGCTGACTAATAGCATTACTAGATCAGACAGCTGACCAACATTTTTTCATCTAGTGATTAAAGGATTGTGACAGGCCAGATGTAACAGTGGCTGCTAAGCAAGGAAATGGTCCACAGTGATGCTACAGCAGAAGTGGGAAAGGTGCACAGGGTTGTTTTGATAAATGTATTCAAAAGCCTTTCCACTTGTTTGGTTAATCCAGACTAAACACCAAGCTTACTTAAGATTGATCTTGAACATCTTCAAACAACCTATGATACAGGCTCCTGTTGTCAAGCATCTCTCCACTTTGAAAATAATCTGGAACTTAAGCAGTGAAGTAAGTAGAATGTCTTTCTATCAGCTTTTCACAAAAATGGAAAGTGCAATGAAGTAGTGACTAAAGCTTTTCCTTTTAGAAACTATTTTGGTAAAGGCATGCAAAATAATTATGAATATAATACCATCTTTACTAAGTACATTTTCTCTCCAAAAAGCCTTTTTAAAAATGAAAAGGATAATTATTTTGTGGCCCCCACACAGAAAACACTAGAATGCTTTTTTCCCCAAAGGTAAAGGACAGAACAGGAGCCGACTATGAACTACACAGCACTTCTCAGTTAATTGGTAAGCAAGATAAAAAAGATGCCTGGTCTCAAGCTTCCCAAGTATCTATCTGTATGTAAACTGATACTTTTTAAGGCATGAAAATGAATTGGAAAAGTCTCTCTCCTCCACCTCCCTTTGGTAATAAAATAATTGCCAGTTCATACGCCTATTTAAAGATTAAAACAATAAAACACACCATCATGTTCTCATTCCTCATGCCTTTCCGGTTCATAATGTTATTCCAGGAGGTGTTGCATAATTAGTACCTCTCAAAATGGTAAAGTTAGTTGCAGCAATAACATATTCACATTGTAGTAAACAACTATTTTCTTTGGCAAAATATCGCTCCTCCTTTTCTCCCCAACCAAGGCAAGCTGTGTTAAGAGGCTGGGAGGATAAATGGAACAAAACAGAGAAAACAGCTGAAGAACCCAATACTTAAACATAAAAAAATCTTAACTCCTACCCTTTCATTTGCAAAATAACACTTTTCAATGACTTAAGATGGCGATCACTGGAATGTATGTAGGCATTTGCTGTGCTTCCAAAAACAGCCGTAAATACCAATGGCATTATTCGAAACCTCTCCTACAAGCACAAGAGATGTCAGTGCATGCTGCCCAGAAACCACACAAGCCCTTGGCATAATGACAAAGTCTTTGCTTCAGCAAAATGAATGATCCTGTGCTTCAGCAAAACAAATGATCCCCAATCTCAGCTATTAAATCACACTGTTAATCACAGAACCATAGAATGGCTTGGGTTGGAAGGGACCTTAAAGATCATCTGGTTCCAACCCCCCTGCCATGGGCAGGGATGCCACCCACTAGATCAGGTTGCCCAGGGCCCCGTCCAGCCTGGCCTTGAACACTTCCAGGGATGGGGCATCCACAGCTTCTCTGGGCAACCTGTTCCAGTGCCTCACACCACCCTCACAGTGAAGAACTTCCTCCTAACATCTCATCTAAATCTCCCCTCTTTTAGCTTAAAACCATTCCCCTTTGTCCTATCGCTGTCCATGTAAAAAGTTGCTCTCCACCCTTTTTATAAGCCCCCTTTAACTACTGAAAGGCTGCAATGGGGTCTCCCTAGAACCTTATTCTCCAGGCTGAACATCCCCAGCTCTCTCAGCCTGTCTTCACAAGGCTTCACAAGAGCGCTGCTCCAGCCCTCTGATCATCTTTGTGGCCCTCCTCTGGACCCCCCCCAACAGGTCCATGTCTTTCTTGTGCTGGGGGGAACTGTGGAGCAGAGAAGGAAGAAGGGAGGGATCGGGACAGCTAAGTATTTCAACCATTCTTCAGTGGATTCAGAGAACAACCTGCTAAACATTATGTCCCACCAGCAGTGCTGCATACTGCAATGGAGAGATCAGTGCAGAAGATACTTGTAAGTGTTGTGCGTTTAGCAGGTTGCAAGTCCAGGCAAGAGTGGATGGGGACTAAATAAAGCGACATAGGGGACTAAATTAATGGGACTAAATAAAGCGACATAGAAATAATTGTTTCCTGAATTGTCCTTAAGTTCTGACTTCCTTTTTGTGCTCTGTGTTTAAATCTCTTCTTGTTTTCTTTTCCACACCTCCTCACTCAAATTATAAACCGACTGACATCTGTTCTTTCTTTACATACATGCAAACTCTGTAATCCCATAATCCCTAAATGGGAAAGGGTGATTATTGGAAGCTTGTCTGAATGGTTTGTGAGATACATTACTGAACATTTTAGCAAAAAAAGTCATTTTCCCAAAGGAAAACATTATCAAGCCTAAAAATCTGGCTGTCTGCATGGACTGATCAAACCATTTCAAAAAACTAGAAATCAGTATTGCAATAGTAGAAGATGGTATAGGCATCATTAGAAAAAACGGTATATAATCCTCACTAAAAAAGAAATATCACAGCACATTTCTTAGTCACAGGTAACAGGCAATACACATTACGGTGTCTTGTATAGTCTACCCAATCATCCAAAACATGATAAATACAAATTAGTAAACAATTTAGCTAAGAAAATTATTGCAGTACACATGATAGATGAATGAACACTTAGCATACTCAAGCAGTGCTTAAAAGATGAAATTTTCTGAAAGCCTCTGATGCTCTGAACAAATATTCCCATCTGGAAGTGTCAGTTATTCAACAAATACAAGACTTAAAATCAATCTTTCCTGCATGTGGACCTGCTATTCTAATGAAAATGACTTAGGGAAGTGCAAATTGTGACCCTCATCTGTTACTGTTTTAGTTACAATGCTGCCGGCAGTATGAAAGAAAGTCCTGAAGATACTTTACTGCCAAGTTTGTAAAGAAAACCAATTTCCTTGTTCTGTAGGCCCTGTACTTTGCTGATTAAAAAGCAAGATTGAAAAAAACAAAATACTTTTCACTCCCTCTCAGATATATAGCACACAGCAATCCAACACTTCTCAAAGAAAGGCATTTCCCTGAGCTGTGCACCACAGAACTCATTTTCACCTTGTCTCTTCTCAAAGCTAACCTTTGATTTAGCGTTTTATGACTGAACTCCATGTGGACTTAGTGTAATACCAGTAACTAGTATCAGTGCAACCATCAGTTTAACGCATGACTAGAAAAGGATTAAGAAATAATAAAAAAATTAAAAAACAATTATTAAAATCCATAACTTCCTGTAATATATTCTGATTTCCTCTTTTAATCACAATCCATTATTTTGCCCCAGAAACTATGACAATAAGGTAAGTGATAATAGCATGCCTACAGATTTGCAATGCATTATTTTAATCTGCAAAGTACCATCTACACAGATGCCGTTGCAAGGACAGAGGAGGAGAGGTGGGAGTTATACTGCAGAAGAAAATCATTTATCATCCTGCTGGAAAAGATATTCCTGGCAATAGGCATTATCACAACATGCCTACACACAGATCTTGAGGTCTCTACTTTATTGGGGATGGCACGGATAGATGACATAACCGAAGAACTTTCACAAAGGATCTCCAAGCGCTTGGCTCTGGTTATCTTCTGGTAACAAAAAGAAGGGAAGTAAAGCTTTGTGAATTGATGCACTGTGTTCTCTGGGCTCAGCAGTAACTTCACTTCCCCTTCCCCTCCCACCCAGCCCTCATTCCAAGTCTCCTGGAAGATCCAGTTGCCATCCTGAGCTCTCTAATCTCTCCCATTTTTCCTCCAACCTGCATCCTGAGGGCTTTCTTAAACTGTTCTCAATATGTGCTGGCTGACCAGGAAGGAAGCTCATCAGGATCCGCAGCTATTTGGGCTGCACTTCAGTCCTTCCTTTGGCAAATGAGTAAATTTGTCTCTCTCTTCTCTAGTCCAACAGCTATCTCCAATATACTTGTAGGAAGTTGAACAAGAAGGAATTTGTAAAATAAATAACCAGGAGAAGATAGATAGAGGCCATCCAGTAAGAGGGACAACAGTCAGAAACAAAGTATCATTTGACTAGGATTAAACTTGCAAATTCAGACCATATTTCAAATTCTTTTGAAAGAAGGGTTGGGAAAGGTACTGAAGTAATACAAAGAATAAAAAAATCAGTAGTGTATGTCTTCAGGAAAACTTGAAGATAAATGTAGTCAGTGATTATACTGCAAGAACGGTGTTTTTCCAGATAAAACAACCAGCAGATAAAATCTAGAAGACTACAGTTTGGATAAGACAACAAAAGGGACAATACAGTCAATAATAATAATGTATTTTAAAATACTCGGAAATCAGTCTTGCATGATTTGACTCCAATTTATTCATAAAGATGCAAGTTAAGATAAGCATTATCTAAAAATAAGTATGAACCAAGACCTTCATGCAGGAAAAAGCGACGTAACTGGCAAGAGAAGCAGGCAGTTTTCACCACAGAGAATGTAGTAACATTTTAGATTACAGTGTTGGCAGTCTTTTGTGCTGCTGTCCAAGCTTTCAGCCTTACAAAGATGGCTAGTGGCTCATTTCACTGATGACAGAGGATACTTGCTATGGTTATGGGTAAGAAATAATGGCGTACTGAGAAACTTCTCAACACTACATGATTGCCTGTGAGATCAAATCAAAAGATGGCCTGATTAGAAAGACTTCTAGTTCAGCCATCCTGAAAGAGATTTCAGATTTTTTCAAGAAAACTGCAAATGCAAAAGAGACCTCCAGCAATTCTGTAGGTAGCCCTCCTTAAGTACATCCAGTATTAAGGAGGTAGAAATTGTTAGTATCAACGATGTTGATAACTGAATTTTGTTCATAAAGACGAAGGGGTTGACAGGAGATATACATCTTTGAATTCAGACATGAAAGCACCAATCTTCTCCAATCTGTCTCAAAAGCAAACATACTTTTTGTATGGCATATTTTACCAATAAGTTTATTATTTTTAACTAATTTACAGACACGTTAATCGTGACTCCTCAATGAAGCTCAGATGCATAAAGTGATACCTAAGATAGCTGGTTTAATAGAAGATTTATCATGATCCTCCTAAAAGCATACAGCACTCTACTTTAAGTTCAACAGATCACGTATTTATTCGCCCCATTTATATCAGTTGCTCAATGCTTTCTTTCCCATCATTCATTTGTTGCACATGCTGCCGCTTCCAAGGTCACAAACACAACCCTTTCTAAACTTGTTTGCATTGCCTTCTTAAGTTAGTAGTTCAATCAGGTACAACATGCAACACTAATACTTTAAATTGAATGAATAATGCTAAAATGGATGGTCCTAAAATTTTATTTTCTTCCAATAGTTCCAGTTTCATAGGAGCAGGGATGTAAACAAATAATGTAATATGAAAGATAGGCTTATATATTTGAACTGTAGTCTGTCATCTGCTGAGACTAGTATCTTTAATTTTCTTCTGTCTTCCAAAAAGTATGTTATTAATAGCTTCTGGACTACCTGCAAGTCTGCCAATTTCATGCATAACCTACATCTTCATCTCAGAGACTAGAGCAAATAAGGGAAGAAAAAATGTTGCATTAAAAAATTACAAAACAATTTAAAGGGGATCTCTTTGTACATATTGTACTGTTCTTTCAGTAACACTAAGAACACTGTGGACATTCCAAAAGACTAGAAGAAATGAAACAATGGGTCGATTTTTCTTTTTAAGAGAGTGAACAGGCAATACGAATAATTGTAAGAACCCATATCCTTCTTTTAATCCACGCAAAATAATTTCAGCATCACAAAGCAGCTTGATTTATTAAAAAAATATAATAATACTAATTAAAAAATGAACCTATGAAACATAGGAGTTTTTTTTCAAAAACTCAATTATAAATATAACCGAAAAGTGCAAGGCATCTGACTTGATACTAATACATTCCGAAGAAATAGAATTTTTAATGCTGGATACATTAAATGGAGTTACAATCTGATCAGCTAAGCTGAAAATGCAACTCTAAGCCCCAAATCATCACTGAATATGTGAAATTTGCCATTTCTTAACTGTTTATTTTTACCAATGGCCTGGAAGAAAAACTCATCACTAATCAGGTTTGAAGAGAATGCAAAATTTGTGGGAACGGTAACTATGGAAGAGAACGGATCAGAGGAGTAAAGCAATCAATTCTAAAATTTTGGGGGTGGGGAGGGGGCTGAGAAGATGAGAAAAGAATCAAATAAACCACAGTGAAATGGAAGGTCCCAATTTAGCTCAAAAAAAAAAAAAAGCAAGCTATATTTATCATGAAGTTGGTATCTTCTCTGATAAAAGAAAGGTTCCAAGTTGCTTGAGGAAGAGAACCTCAAGCTTAAGGAATTGACACTACAGCCACATGTATAAGAGCATAATTGTGTTTAAGTCATTAAGACATCAGATCTTGTTAGAACAAGCAAGGCTGTATTATCCTTCTCCCTCCCCCATAATCAGTACAAGCCAATAATACCAAGCCACATGTAGCCTGTTACATAGTTCTCAGTCTCCCAGTGTTCTGGGAAAACCAAATTATCCCTCCATACCTAGAGGCTTATAGGTATTATTTTTTTTTTTCCCCAGAAGTACATAGTACTTTAGCAGGATTGGGATTTTTTTCCCCCCAAAGCTTTGACCTGGAAAATTAAGAATTTTCTAGCATATGCATGCCCTGACTTAAAGGAAATACAATACATAATTCTAACTAAAAATAAAGGTTCAAAAAAAAGGCAAAAAAACCCACTGGGGAGTACCTGGGGGACACCATAACACCTTAGAAGAGTTGTTTATTTGACTGATGCAGTTATTGTCTACTATACTAGAACTGGTAGTAAGTTCAAAGTAAACTCAGCAGGACTTTCAGCATCAGGGTTTTCCTCTCTAGTAGTTCTTTGATAGTCTCTGTACATTTCTCTTCATCAACTCCATCATTATTATACCATTTTACTTCCTCACCACCATCCTTTAAGTTTTCTCTGTATTTTCTTCCTGTTGCTGAAGATAAAGCTAAAACCAGGAGTATGAATAATCTCGTTCTTTGCAAGAACCTATCTATTAGACATATTTCACCATAAGGAATTCAGCAACACAGAAGTTGTGAAGCTCCCTGACAGAATGATATACTGAATTACATTAAATTACAGTCTTCCTAGGGGCAGTCACTTTTTTTTTTTTTTTTTTAAACTTCATGTACACAAACATGTCTTTACAAGGAACTTCTAAATAACAGATTTGGTTTTGCTTTTTTTGGGGGGGTAGGAGGTAGTGTGTAGGAAAAAGAGAAGCAGCTCTTCAAAATGTGAACTGAATTTTCTTTCCATCAACATTTTGTTGATTTCATTGTTTCCCTTTTATCTATTAGGATGTATCCCCACACAGTCCTGTATTACATGCTCAGCTTTTTTTTTTTTTTTTTGCACAGAGCATTAAAGGTGTCAGTGTAATTAAACTCTTTAAGGTGAATGGAGGTCCTTACATAAGCTGGCTACCTTCATAAAACAATACCACAGAAACACACTGCCTGGGTGTACAAAACTATTACTATGTACTAGAACAGGAAGCTTTTATAAATGTTTATTACCCTCACAGCATGTCCTTGAGAAATCAAGCACAGGTCACTTTCCACCAAAAGCACGTGGCCGTAATATATGGTATACTCAGTTTCAAAACAATACAATGGAGAAAAGTGTCAGAAAAAAGGCTGTTAGCCTTTTGCTAACACGGAGCCTTTTGCTCCAATACACGGTGGAAAACACTGAAGTAAGCTGCTGGTCAGCAGAAAGGATGTGAGGTTAGAGCAAATAACCACCTGAACGTGAGCATACGATGTCATGCTGTCACCTGCATGTCAGCTGCCACTTTTGCATGTGTGAATTGCACACTTGAGTCTGCAAAATGCACCAGTATCTGCTGTGCTCTCCAAGCCTTGACAAGGTCCCAGTTAGAATCCTGGGTCCAATTTTCAGCACAACATATCAAGAAAGTTTAGGATCAAACTGAGGCCACTTTGAATGAAGTTTAGATTTGGGAAATAAAGCACAAGATAGACATTACCTGCCTGCACAAAAGAGGCTACTACAAAAAAGGGAATAAACTGTTCTCCGTGTTCATGGAGACACAGCACAAAGTAAGAGGCTGATACTGCAACAGAAAAGATTTAAGTAAGATAAAGTAAAGGCAAAAATAAGGATAGTGGAATCACCAAAGCAAATTGCTCAGGAATGCTCCGAAGTCTTTATTATTTAGCGTGGCTTCAGAGCTAGCCAGACACCTAACCAGGAATGGCACATGCAACTTGAGACAGAGATAACATCTTGTGACTGCCTTCTTGTTCTGATTGGTATCTTACCTCCCCATCACCACTAGCTCATCCTTTCCTGGCAATAATTCATGAAAGAGGAGACTTTCTGTGGCAGAGTTCTTCTGACTGCTGACACAGCAAAATAATTTTGTGGCAGAAAAAAAGACCTCACAACTGTCCCCAAACCCCAGAGCTTAATTTATAAATCACAGGTCAGCAGGCCAATGTCAGTAAAAAGTAGGGTATGGTGGTAAAATATCTGTAACTAAGCCTCAGAATAAATGATGTTGATAATACAGATTGCATTTTCTAGCTGTTTTTGACAGTACTTCATTTGTATCTACTGTAGCAGGTTAGTTGCCTAAATGCCACTATCCTGATTACTCACAGATATTAGTACCCTTTAATAACAGATGTTTCTTAAAACAGAATTGAGGTATAAGTTTATGTATACAATGACATTTCCTATTATACATGTTACAACGACATCCTATAAAATTCAGTATTCTAAATGTAAAATTAGTCTGATCAACCATTACATGCTCACTCAATATCTACATATTTATTTGCCCTCCTATTTTTGTAATTTTTCATCTTTTAAAACTCAATCATTTTTCACCTGACACTTCTTTATCAAACCAAACAGGTAAAAAAAAATCAGTACATACTTCACACTGTATAGACATGTCATTTCATAAATATTGACTTGTCGGTGTTCTAAGCTGTATTCCAAATGCATCCAACTTAATGCTTATGAAGAGCTCTCGCCACTTCAACCTCCGAGAGATGCCATCAGTCTTGACAGGCGGTTTTAGACCTCCAGCTACTAGAGACTATATACGATCCAGCTAGATGATTATATAAATTGTGATACAGATGATCATTTTTAGAAGAGTGATAAAACCTAAGCTGTAGCACATCTTTCTGAAACAGGTTTTGCTACTTATCCACTGGTCTTAGATTCGTGGTTTGGGAAGGCAAAGAAATACCTTTCACTGGTAGACACCCTTCCTGATGACCTTCTGGTGGATAGCAGAAAGCTGAAAATCTTCCATGTTTATAGTAGACAGTCACTGTTAAACAGCACTATTACAGTCAGTTTGTAACTTAAATAGTTTAATAAGTTACTGGATAATGTTTTAATAAAACTCTTAAGTTGCTTTATTTACACATGAGAAGTTCTGTTAGATCTTAATTTGGAAATATATTTCTGCAGAGTAATAAAGTTTCCTATTAGTTCATATAAACATATTAGTTCATATAGAAAACCTACCAAAACATACCATTCCAGATGAAAGGCTCAAGTGTACTGCTATTTACTGCATTTCATTAAGTGCCAAACAAAAAGACTAGACATAGTATGAACACCTTACAGCATTTTGTTCATTCAACTTCAGGGGGAAGAGAGGGTCCCAGAAATTTGTTAAATTCCAAAGAGTTTGTAAGAACAAAGATTTTTATGTTATGATACATCTACTGTGATGACAGAGCGTGCTCTTTGCTGATAAGTGAGGGCAGACTGCCAGGTTCATGTGTGCAGATTAACAAATGCAGATTAGCAGCGTTCTTTTGTATATTGGAGCAGCTGCTGCATTATGGTGAGTACAAACTGTATTCCTTCAGCATTCACTGTGGTTTTGTCCCCTCATTGCCTACGTATGTACTACACAGAGCTGGTAGCGAAGCTCTCCTTATGTTTACATGACAGACCCATACCTCCTGCTAAATGCGGCTCACTATTTTCCATAATAGGAAGAAAGCACTGCTCTTAAAGTAACTGCCTAGTACAAACATGCAGGATTTTTAGCTTTCCCCTATCCATCAGAAAGATATTAGCAAAAATTTCTCTTCATGTAACAAACAAACTGATGAAAAAAGATCTTCTAGGTAGTCTGTAAAACAATTGATAGATTCTTCTTTCAGAAGCAGCTTAGTTACTATACTCCAAATATATATTTAACCAACCAGAATTAAGACCATTCCTAAATATTTATTTAAATAAAATTTTCACATATTTAAAGAGACAAAGTAAGTTCATAGTAGCAAACCAGCAGCCAAATGCTGAACCACACTACTTAAGCAGCATTGTTAAAACTGGGAGATGATTTTAAACTGTTTAACGAAACAATATTTCTTGCCAAGATTAATGAAAATACTTCCTGATCAATTTAGAAAGCATTTTCTATATCGTATCTGGCATCCTTCACAGGCTTTAATTTTTAACATTTTTCTTTCACAATTTGTCCTTCCTTTTAACTGTTTTCCCTTGTGTGGCTCCAGGATTTGTATGTGTTTTGTTGTTGTTTTAAGCCCCACCCCCCCTTTTTTTTGGTGAGGTTAACAGCAGCATAAGAAGGAACCAAAAACAAGAATACAATCAGAAGCTTTTTGGTTCAAAAATTTAGTGAGCTTGTGGCAGAGGAATACCAAATATTTTTTCAGCCCTAGCAGCACTCTTCCTCCTAATTAGCCAGGAAGTACAAGACAGACAGACAAAAATGAGGCACTACTTTATTTTCTCATGAAAGACATGGGACTTTGGAAATTATTACCTTCTCTTAGGTGTACTTTCACTTTATTTCCTGTCATCATTCCAACAATAGCAGTTTGGTTTATTTAGTATTTATTTAGGATTATTACATATCAATTGAAAGAAGATGTGCTGCAATACTCTCTTCTCATTTTAGTAAAAGAGGAAATACGATGGTCATAATTTCACATCAAAACAAGCATGAAGTACTTTGTTGCTATTTCTGAACATTGCCTATTACATTTCTCTGGCAAAGAGAACTGTAAGGCCAGCTCTGTATAGATCAGGGATTTTATTGTGGTTCTGAGACCATACTTTCAATGCAATACAAGCATCACAGTCTATTCAATAGCTCTGCGGTTAAAATGAATCTTACAAGAGCTGTTAAAAAGAGCAATCTGCTTTTGTTTTACATGCAAGAATCCTTACCGATACAAATTTGAAATTGCAGAACCCTGAATAAGGCCGAAATCCTACACAGACTTTTGTACTGAAATTCAGGACACAGAAAGGGAAAAGTTAACAAAAGTGAAAATTAAAGCTAAGGACACATAGAAGGCTCTCAGTTTTCTTTTGCTGGAGAAAATGTAAACATGAAAACAACTGGGTTGGATCAATTTTTTTTTTTTTTTTAAAGCATTAGAGCTTTTTCTTTCCTTATCCTGGAAAGAATCAGCAAAGAATTCCTACTTTGTACTCTTTACAGACAAATTTGGTGTCAGTAGCTCTGCTCCCTTCTGTATCAGTTGGTGCACAAGTTGAGCAGACGGCATTCCATGAAAACCTTAATGATGTTGCAGAAGGCTTTGTGGTTACCTCAGTCTTCCACAGATTTCTGATACCGATACCTACGTGAT
This sequence comes from Anseranas semipalmata, assembly GCA_013399115.1. NCBI lineage: Eukaryota > Metazoa > Chordata > Aves > Anseriformes > Anseranatidae > Anseranas > Anseranas semipalmata. The sequence continues at coordinate 755,359 of VXAA01001712.1, read as the reverse complement.
TGGAGTTAATTCCCACCCTTACTTGCCTACAGATTTTGTTAAACAGATTTCAAAACTGATGCTCTATGAATAAATGTTTATTTTCTCCCATAAGAGATTTCTAATAACTAATGGTCTTTTGCTGCAATTTTTCTTTTCAGCTATTCATAGGTTAAGATGTGTATGGATAAAAGTAAGCTTAGAACAACTTAGCCATGTAATTTTACTTCAGCTGCAGTTTCTTTTTAAAAGGAGTGACTAAATTTGATTACAACCCATGCTAATCATCTACAGTGCTAAAGAATGCATTAATAGCAAATAAGCAGGCATACAGTTCAGTTTCAGAAAAGGAACAGGCCTAGATTAAATACACTCACAGAAAATTATGGAAATAAAACAAATCCCAGTGACCTGAACTGATAACGTGCACTGGTTCTGTACACACAAAATTCGAGACAAACATACCCTAAAAACAATTCCAAGTCACTGCTGCTATTTACATGAAGCAGAAGAAAACATTTTCCATAAGACAAACGATTAAAAAACAAGCAGCAGTATGAGATGGCAGAACAAAATCCCCAGCCTACAAGTCAACATAAACTGTGTGGAAAACACTGGCACACTACATTATGAGCTAAGATAAGAGCAGAATAAGCTTTATGAAGAGTATAGCAGTTACCATGGCCAAAGTACAAACTGACGCTTATGCTTGAGGGGTCTCAGCATCCACGCTGCCTTTGGGACACTGATTTACTATGTGAAACAGATGTTTGTGCTAACTAACTAAAGGGAGATGGTATATCTGATGCAAGAAGACCAACAAAAATACTGGATCACTCTTCTCAAGCAAATGAGAACCTGACAAGGAAAATGTGTGAAGAGAAAAATCTACAACTCATTGTCTACAGCAGAAATCAAGCAAAAACATGGAACACCTAAAGAGTACCTTATCCCAGCCTTTTGTGTTTAGACTCTAAAAGGTCTAAACTTAAGAAAATAAAAATAATTCTAAATTCAGGTTCTGTTTCACCACTACATTTGCTTATTATTTTAATCTTTTGTGAAGCATACTCCGATGTCAGATGCTTAAGTCTCACAAGTCAGTTAATATTAGATTCTGTTGTTTTAACTAAGATTGTAATATCTAATGGCTCCAGTTGAGTAACTGCATGCTCTTTCTATGTACCCTCAACTAACAAGTAATTCACAGTAGCCCAGGAATGGAAACTTGTTACATCACGCCTAAAACCAGAAAACAAATTCTTCAAGGCAGAAGCCACATGCTATTGCTTTGTTCTGTGAAGTGTGAAGTAAACTTTTTGTTGCCTTACAGAGTTAAAGGAATTCTGCAACATGCAGAGGCTGTAGCATGTAGCTGCAAGCTAACTGGGTGAGCTGCTGGAGTCCTTCGTCAAGGATAAATATTCCTCTGACGAGAGGGACTGTCATTTCAACTGAACGCACTCTTTGAGAGATCAAAAACCTGGATTTCAGGATGACTTAACTACTTATTGTCTATGTCTTATCCAGAAAAAGATGCAGGTTCTAGCTATGGGTACAAACCCGACATTATCGATCCCCCTTCCTTCCACACACATTTCAGAGGCCATGACTAACAAAGCAATTACTAACAGAAGAGCTGAACTGGTGTGAAGGTCCCAGGAACTGCCCCTACTCCCTTCTCAGGAGATTCACATCAGACCAGCTCTGCTCTGGTCCTGTGAAATGAATACCCCTTGGCAGGTGGGCAACCATAGGTGTGATCCTAGAGCACATCTTCCACTTTTGCTTCTTCCAAAAAAAGCTGAATTTGTGCTCTGATCACTCCACAAAGCAAGCAAGAAGGGCAGTAACTAGGAGAAACATGGAGATTTGCATCAAAAGAGCACTCCTGATCGCAACTAAAAAGCTAATATAGACACACCTAATCGTACGTCAGTTCTAACCCAGATCCACGAATTGTTAAAAGGAGAATTATTGCCAGACTTCCTCACTGTGGACATTTTCAAGGAAGAAAGTAATTTGCAGCTGAATAGATAAACAATTTGGATGACAGTGCACTACTTTTTACATTAAAAACCCATTCACGTGAATTACGTCTTGGAATTTGGGAGGTAACAATTTTTAATCCTACCAGCTGTTACGGATTTATTGCTGGGGTTTTGCCACTCACTTCCTTTGCATCTCGGGTGACAAACTGGAAGCATATGGAGGATTTAAGCATTTCTTGATTAATGAGAGAACTTTTCAAAAATAATTGTACATGGGTGCAATTTTAAGATCACTGTTCACCCGGCTGATGCTTTTCTGCAACAGTATTTTTCCAAATGAGAGTTCAGGTTTATGCAGAACTTACGCTTATTGTCTGCACTATGCTTAGTGTTTTTTTTTGTTTGTTTTTGTTTTTAAATATTTTCCAATATTGAGACAATTATGTACAGAGAAATTTGTAATTATAGCATATTTTCCTGGAGATAGTATTTATATATGGCATGTTCACTAACCCTTTTTCTAGTCACTAAATTTTGTTTAATAAATATTTCATATATATATATATTTTTAAATCAAATGAATATGTTCACTTTTCCTGCCTTTGTTATTGTATATTGATAGATTTTTGGTGAAAGTTTGGTAGTACTCTATAATATTAATATATCTGTTCATGTTCTTTCCCCCCACCCCTTAATACACACTGGCTTTAAACAGGTATTTAAGAGTTCACATTATTATCCCTGAAGCTTGAAATTTAGTTGGACTTGGCCCTGCCACACTAGGGACAGAAACTGGGCAGCACGGAAGTCCACAGCTTGGGTAATTATGCAGCTTCAGTTTCCCTGCAGAGTATCAGGCAGTTTCCCTGCAGAGTACCAGGCAGCAGAGAATTAAGATGCTGATTCTATATTCCTTCCCCCAAATGGCTGAAATGCATTACAGGGACTTGGGGGAGGGAAAGCATTTCTTATTTCCTCACTGAATCTATTTATTCCTCCCTTCACTTGAGGAAAATTGACAGAGATCACCAGCATATGAATACAAAATGGTCAGACTGATTAAATATCAAAATTCTTATAAAAGAATTGGGCTTGTCATAAATATATTATTCAGTTAGTATACAATTATTGGTATAATGCTGAAAATTGTCTCAAAGTCTCCTCTGGTTCTTCCTATATGAATCTATACTATATATAAAAATATATATAAATTAAGGAGGTCAGTTTTGCTTTTGAAATAAATGTGATACGTAAAGAAAAAAAAATCAACATGGAAATATAAAAGTTAACCTTGACTTGAACTCTGATCTATGAATGTTTATCTAGAAGCAAAAATTACTGAATAACTAGCAGAACCATGCTGAATTCTTACGCTATTTCTTATTTCTAGTTTCTATAGCCTGTCAAAATCTCCATATGGAAGGGGCTGCTTAAGACTTTTTTTTTTAATGCATTGGAACTTGCCAACTGAAATAAGTAGCTTTGCTCATGGTTTTGCAACTTAGCTTTCATAAACCTTTTAAGCATCAGGTAATTCTTCTTTCACTACTGAAGTAGTGATTTCAGAAGCAAAAATACCCAGGTTCTTGGTTCAACATTGTCTCAATTTCAAGATCTGGATTATTTTTACAATGCTCAAAGTCTAATTTAGCAGAACAGACTACATGAATTTCAAACTGGAGAGTAATAATGTGGTATGTGGTTCTTTTGCTCCCCTGTCAAAAATAAAGACAACAGGAGGATCCTATAAAATAAGAAGATTTAACAAAAACAAACATAGAATTAAGTTTTAATGGCTTGCAATACATGGAGAACAGAAAAAAGAGGTACCACTGAAGAGATAATATGTTATCTCAAGATGCAGTCTCTCAGGAACAGTTTCAATTACAAGTTTTTAAATCAGAACAAACCTAAAGAATAACCTAGCTTTCAGTTTTACTAGAAAAACCAATACAAGACACGAACAGACCAAACATGAGAGACCAAAACAAACCTGACCCTGCATGGACTTCCCTGCCCCTACACATGGGAGGCTTTAACAGCAGCCTTGGCTCCTGCTGTTGTCTGTTAATTTTGTGCGTCTTTTGCAACTTCATTCCAACCTCGGAAACTAGTTTTTATATATACATACACACACACGTATTTACACACATACATACAGACATATACACACAAAAACTTGCAGCTTCCCAAATTAGACAACAGTGCAGCCAATACAGTAATGACTAACAAGGAAACTAACAACTATCCTGACCCAAATGCATAAAGGATGAAACACATCCACTTCACAGACTTCTCACAGTCTTCATAATATTAGGTGCTTCCTAGAAAAAGGTTCAGTTACAGCTATCTAAGAAACTGAGAAGGCCAAAATTTGACATACCTGTTTTAAGAAGTGTTCTAGTCACACATGAAGCAAAACAAGAATTAATCACGGCAGCCATCCCTTCGCTACAAACATACACAGTACAAGGAATTCCAAACCCGACTGCAGCTACACACATTATAAAGCATAAATCAAACAAACCGTTCCATACTCAAATCTCTTTTCCTATTTTCCTAAGATAATTCACTCCTTTTCAGCTATAGAAACGCAGTACATCTGAACAAAAAACACGAAATGTCCTCTAACAAACACCATCTTTTCCACTTTTATGGGGAAGCCAGGATAACAAAGGTAGACTACCATACAGTTTTCTGTTAAAATTACTCAGAATTAGACTGAGCATAGGTTTAACACAATCTGGTCCAACAGATGAATGTATGAGTTAATTACACATGCAAATTTTCTGTTCTACATAATTGAAAAAGAAAAATCATTCCATGCTCTAAAACAGGATATATAGCTTACGTAGTAGGACTTGGAGAAACTGTGACATATGGAACACTAGGAAAAGGTACTGGAAGATGTCAAAGGGATAATTTTAAGACTGGCAATACTGCTACAGCCAGATTTGAAATCCTCTGCCAACTTTACTAAGTGTGTAACATGGAAAAAGGTTGAGACTTCCCAATTAAGATATAGCGTTGCTGCTAGGAACTTGCTTAAGGACATTAGCATGGCATGACAAATTAAAACCCCTGGGCTTAGAATATGAGGATTGAGACTCCAGTTTTCACAGCCATTTCTCTGGTAGCAGCTCTGTTACACTTGGCTGCCCTTCTGCCCAAGACAGTTGGGCTTTCTGGTGTTTCCTGCCACATTGCCTCAGCCCAGCTGTTGTACAGCTGCTTGTGAAGCAGCCCAACAGCTTTGGTTCACTCACCTGACTCACTGATCAGACAGCTGGAGCACCTCTCCAATGAAGAGGGGCTGAGAGAGTTGGGGTTGTTCAGCCTGGAGAAGAGAAGGCTCCAGGGAGACCTTATAGTGGCCTTTCAGTACCTAAAGGGGGCCTACAAGAAAGCTGGAGAGGGGCTCGTATCAGGGAGTGTAGTGACAGGACAAGGGGTAATGGCTTTAAACTAAAAGAGGGCAGACTTAGATTAGATATAAGGAAGACATTCTTTACTGTGAGGGTGGTGAGGCACTGGAACAAGATGCCCGGAGCAGCTGTGGATACCCCATCCCTGGAAGTGTTCAAGACCAGGCTGGATGGGACTTTGGGCAACCTGGTCTAGCAGGTGTCCCTGCCCACAGCAAGGGGGCTGGAACCAGATGGTCTTTAAGGTCCCTTCCAACCCAAACCATTCTATTGTTCTAGGATCTGTTGCTGGTACTGAGGCAGGCAGGAGTGACCCAGGCAGAGTAGAAATCTATGGATGCCAGCTGTTACAACATTCATGCTTGAATAACTACTTGCTGGAATATACCTAAACAACACAGGAAAGAGACACAAATTTTCCCAAGCACTGAGGAAATACAAGATTGTTACTGAAATGGGTTTTAAGCAACATGAATTACTGAATTAAATATTGGCAAACTAAACTAGAGAATACTGACACATCTCAACTGACAGCTCTGAAAAGAAATACCTCTTACAACTGCTCTAGAAAGGGATCAAATGAAAAAGCCATAGATTCATAAATGCAAGTCAGTAACCTTATCTTCATTCAGGGACATGAATGGAATTAAATTAAATAAAAACCATGAACAGTCAGGAAGTTTGTTTTTTATTCTCTTAAATGCTTGTACTTCTACGAACCTTTTAAACCAACATCTCACGACTGTTGCAAATGTCCTGCAAATTTTGTATCGCTTCAGAACATCTCTTTTGATATCCACAGCTTCTTTAACTAAAAGACCACTTGTTCTTTGCTGAGGTCTCCTTTATAAAAGGGATACCAACCTCAAAAAAATAAGACCGGCAAAATCTCAAGTTAACTGCATTCACTGATCACAGCTAAAACATACAGAAACAGTGTCTTGACTAGTTTTACTACACTGCTGTTGAAATATTGATATCTTCAGACCTTAAGCACCGAGCAGGAAAGAATTTTCAATCAAAAAGTAAGAACAAAGCCTATATAAATAGTTTAGTCTTGATATCACAGACTGACTACCACCACCTCTAAAAAGCCAAAAAAAAAAGTTGTGCAAACTAAGAGGTCTAATACTTCCTGGCTATACCGTATGGAAGAAATCATTAATTACTAATCAGTAGCTTTAATTTCACATCCGTAAAGCCTCTGCAACTTATCAACCAATAACAATTGACAAAATGAGAGGCTGTCTTTAGTCATATTCTGCCAAATGCTGGTTAGTGTTCTTACATGTCAGTAAACACATGCTCCTAATGAGCTGACAATAAAAACATTGCTATATTAACTTTCATCCACCTCCATTCTAGCAGCAGCTACAGATTGCTGACCATAAAAAGCATCAGAGGACTTCAAAACAGAGTGGTCAGCCAACTCCAAAGGGTAAATTCAAACAAAAAAGATCCTGGGAAAACCAGACTGTGAAGTCTAGATTCAGCTAATGGATCACAGAAAATTTATAGAAGTCCTTTCTTTATCAGGCATTTTGTTCCCTGTGCTCAATGTACTCTAATCTGAAAAGGCCAGATTGTGCAACAAATACTTCTGAGTATAGTAAGAACAGTAACTCTATTGACATCATAATCAAAATCGTGAGCGATCTCAAATGAACAAACTTGAGTAAAGTTCTGTGTTAGAATGGAAGTTGTCAGGTCAATCTTAGTAGTCCCATACTGGGGTTTTCTTACTTTCTATAATCAAATATTAAATAACAGGAAGGTGAAAATAGTTTTAAATACCTCACTTTAAATAGTATTTTATCATAGTGCCTTTTTACATACAACCTAGAGGAAAGGATTGGCTATATGTAGCTATCAGTTTTATGGGCTTTTTTTTCCCCTTCAGCTCTGATCAAGGAAGAAAATCCATGGCTTAGGAGATTAGTAATAGAATCATTCATCTGTTGGACCTACGTTTTAATTACCAATTGTAGAAAGCAAAAGCGTATTATTAATGTCTTCATAAAAGAATATACCATTGTTATGGGTTTTACAGTGACTTAATATGTAACTGGTGACTACCAAATGTTATTAGGTTGAATTGCCTGTATCATTTCCATCCGTACAGAGATCTCCGGTTAAAAACTTAAAAAAACACCTTAGTTTTCAAACCACTTTTCAAATAGAGTCAGTGTTGTAAAACAGAAGTGAAAACGAACAGAAGTAAAAACATTGCCACTGCTGTATTTAAAAACGTAACATTTGCATTAAGTAGAATGATAGGTGTTTTCAAGCATCAGTAAGTAAACACTTCTGTATTGACAGCTATGAGGAGATGGAAAAACATAACAAAACAACCATAAGCTTCCCAGTAATGAATTGCATTTGAGAAAAATACTTTAATAAAATGAGGCATGTTAAAAAGAATGAGATATGCAGTTATTGGGAGTACACAGAATATAATAAACATGTAAACTTTAAACACTCACCATCTGAATGGGTTTTTTGTGAAGATCTCGTTCAGTCACCAATTTTTCTTGGTCAGTGACATAAAGGCCTTTTTGTGCCAGAGCTTGTATAACAGCATCATGACCTAGAAGTGGTTTTGCAGCATCACTCTTGAGAATAAGGCTCCCAGCACGACAGTAGAGTTCTGCAGATAGCAGCAAGTTAACAACAGGTGGTTTAATGTGCTCCTGGTCATATTGGTCTGTGTAAAATGGTTCTCGCAGTTCTTCTGGAACATTTTCTACAAAGACCAAAAATAATAAAGGATTAGTTAGTATTAGAAAGAATAGGTAAAGCACTAGGGTTTTTTGTTTGTTTTTTAAGCATATGGACTCAAAATTACGTCACAGAAAGCATACTCAAGGGAAGGCCTGAACCCTTACTCAGTAAGTTTGTATACAAAGGTAACAGTTAAACAAGATATAGAAACACGGAAAAATTCAAAGAGTTCCACTCTGCAAAGGCCACACACCCGAAGGCCAACCTGTGGTTTATACTATCATTAAAGATTTCCTGGCTTCTCCAAATACATGCTCAAACATTCTAATTTCCTTCAGCACAATATTATATAGGTCAGACATTTAGAGGCGAAACAATGTCCATTTGAACTCCACTCAGCAGCCTTCTAGGTTTCATATATGCAAGGAAGTTTGCTCATTGTGCTGCTTATGTCAAAGGTCATGCACCACAGAATGATGACAACCCAGCAGTTAAATACATGGATTTTTGAATGGAATTAAAAGAATGAAAAAAAGATGAAAAATATTATAGATATCCTTCTTCTGACAAAATATGGAAGCGTTACTTGCCTATTTGTGTTAGTGGCTTCCCTCTAAATGGTAGCTTTTTTTCCTTTTAAAATGAACCGGCTTAACACAAACAGAAAGCTATGCAAGATTCTGTCAAGTTTATGCTGCAATTTTAATGCCAAAATCAGCAGTCCAAGATAATCTGTAACAGTTTTTCCAAATACTTTACACAACATAAGAGTATACTTCTTTTTGTCTACCATAAATGTAATAGTTATAAATTAATTCAATATGACATTAGATCAAGTGAAATTGAATCACCGGTGACATGGAAAATAACTTTGACGTGGTTTCAGACTTCATGTTTCTAGACATATGCACTGCAAGATGCTCCATTTTCCCCTGCAAGAACTTCACTCTCCGTTGTTTCAAAATTAGTTAAGCCAAGAGCATTTATAGGAGAAAGAGCATGTGATTCCCTCCCTGAGCCCAAGTGGAAAAGCCTATTTAATTGCTGCAAGGAAAAAAGTGTGTAGGAAAACAGTGATGCAACTCTAGGTTTCTGTCCAACTCCTATCCCCTCCGCTTTCGGCTGGCTAAATGGTTACAGAGGCAAGATTTGAAGCAGAGGGTGGAGTAAACAGCCCAACAGGGGTGGAGCAGGAGAAAGGGGAAAAAACCCACAGAACATGCCATCACAAGATAATGACAGATTATCTTCTTCCTCATACATATTCTATTATAGCCCATGTGCTTCCACTACTGGCTCTAGATGAAGAACTAGCTGCCTTCTAGCCGTGAAAGGGTAAGACGTGCATTAGAGGATGTAAAAAGGGAAAAAAGAATATTAACAGGTACTTTCTTAAACGTGGTAAGGAAAGTAAAAATGGCTAAGACACTGCTTCTTATTTGCCAATTCATAATGTCAAAGAGAAGAGAGGTACAGTTTACAATTTGCTTAAACCATGAATCTAAATTTGGCTGAAAAGCTAACATCTCTGCCTTAGAATACAGATCAAAATACATTGGCAGCATAACTAATTTGTCCTTTAAAATATGAGACTAATGCTTAACAAGATTACTTAAAAAAAAAAACACAAAACCCCACAAAACAATATAATAAAACTACTTACAAAATCTACCAATGGCATGCAATGATATTTCTTTACCATGCAATCTTCTCTTACCACTTCCCTGCCTCACTTACTGACTCTACATATCCTACAATCATGAAATACTATAAAAAGCAATTGTAATTAAGGAGCTCTATGAGCTGCTAGGTACCTAGTTCCCTAGATGTCATTCCCATGTATCACAATTCTACCTGTCCTTTCTTTTCCCTGTTTGTCTGTACATTGGCTATTTAAACACAAAACTTATTTCTGACGTCCCTCATGATTCTTCTCCACTTCAGGATCAGGAACTCAGTCCTCATCATGATTCTATCTTCTGTAATTCCAAATGCCAACTTAAGGCATTTTCATGCTATTTCCTCAAGCTAGAGAGCATTATGTGAAGAAAAAAACAAAAGTTTTTTGCCTCACAATGACAGGCACATTTTGTCTGACCCTCTGAGTGGGGGAGGAACCACACACACCTTTTTTGAGTTATATGGGAAGTTGTGCTGGGGGTGGTGGTCGAAATGAACAGATGAAATCCTTTGTGATTTCTTAGAAATAATAATAAAAAAAAAAAACAACCTTGAGGTAGGGGCAGTTAGCTATGCACAAACATAAGTTATATACTCTATGCTTTAGATTCAGAACAATGGATTTTAAGATTGAAATTCTGAAATTCAGATTTCAAGACTCAAATTGAGCCAGAAGAGAAATCCTAAAACAGGAAATGCAACCACTTTTCCTGTTAGTGAGTCTTTACTGATCTTCTGTACCTCCAAAACATACCAGAAAATGACAAAATACATTAAATGCAGTTGTCATGAAAGAAGAACATCCATTACTGGGGTTTAATAATAAAAAAAATACACTAAAATAAAGATAACTATCAAAAACAAATAGAATTGTTTATAAAGAATATTTCTGTATTTGAAAAATACAGCAAGAGACAAAATTATACGTATGCTGTTCCTTTTCTTCCTTGGTGTTCACAAAAATAAATCTAGAATAGAAACTTAATAGTGTTCACAAGAATAAAACTGGAATAAAAATTTGTTAGAGAAATAGAATATAGACAGAAGGTGCTAGAAAGAGAAATGGTGATGGCAGACATATTCTGAATTTTAAAAACAAGACAACAAAACATTATGAAAGCATACAAATAAAGAATCCCTGCTGTAACAAGATCAAAAGTTGTCTTCAGAAAAATTCCTGTAAGTTTTGCAGACAGAAACACATGCACTTCTTTCCCATTTCTAATGCATGCATCAAACTGTTTGATACCAGACTAGATCTTGATAGAAGATTCTAACTGTAGGCTAGCTTTTGTAGCAGTTAAAAAAAAGGAAAAGCAGAGGAGCTAGATGCAGAGGGAGCCCCTCCTGTCGCGACACTCACAGATGCAGCACACGCTGCATGGCAGGCCTGAGGAGCTGGACCTGAAGGCTACACCCAGTAGATCCCCAGAACTACCGACAGGGTCAAAAGCTTTTATCAGCAGTTCCGGCAGGAGTGGAGATTGCTAAACCGCCCTGTTAGGCAGGGAAGTATCTTAACACTAATTCACATTATGTGCATTTCAGCAGTCCCTTTCCTCTGCCCAGCTGACAAGAGTCTTTCAAGATTAAACTCTCAGTAAATGAACAGTTTTAAAATAAATACAGTGTCGCACATTCTGCCACAAAGTACCATTTGACCTTGAACTCTGTGGCAAAGAACAGCGATTAAGTTAGAGCGATATACGGGGAACGTTCGGTGCGGGACTCAGCATGTGAAACACGGAGCAGATGGGGGAGCAGGCCCAGGAGGCCCGGCCTGCACCCCCAGCGGGCACCTCACAGGCCGACAGACTCGGTCTGTTCTCAAACAAGGCAGCAGTCACAAGCTGCCACAAGGGAAACCTCAACGCAGCGTAAGGAGAAATCTGCGCAGCAAGGGCTGCCAAGCGCTGGAACAGGTTGCCCAGGAGGCTGGGAAGCCACCATCCTCACAGGCTTTCAGGCCTCCACTGGTCAAAGCCCTGAGAAGCCTGACCTGGCTTTGAAGCCAGCCCTGCTTGGAGCACGAGGTTAAACTAGATGATCTCCAGAGATCACTCTCACCCAATTGTTCTCCCCTAAAATTGTCTCTAGGACCACAATTTTGGAAGCCTATTCTTGGTATGGATTTTCCAAAACAAAAAAACAAACAAACAAACAAACAAACAAACAAAAAAAAACCTAAATTTTTGATTTTTATAAATATAGAACTGTGAAAAGAATAAACAAAGTAAATACGAAACTTCAACACACAGGATGGGGTAAAGAAGAAATACCACATCAGCGTAGAACAATAATATAAATTTAAGAATTAGGCTAACTTTAGAACAATACTCAATATACCCTAGCATAATCTTTCCCCTAATATATAATGGACTCACATGTAAACCTGCAGATACTCTCTTTGGAGAAGAAACAAAATTAAAGGACTCATTTCAAGCTTTAAAATAAGCAAGGGATTTTTTTTTTTTTTAAATGTAATAATTCTAACTTACCTTTCAACTTAAAAAGGTAATTTTAAAGGGAAGAAATGACCTAAAAGTAATTCATGGCTACTAGCCCTCAATTTACCTTTAGAAATGGTTTTATATAAAACAAACAAACAACAAACCCAATTCTGCTCAGGTGAATTAGTCTTTGAAAGATGGTATGAACTTCTCCTTGAGAAAAAGTTATTCACGTTAATGTGAAAGTCTAGGCTTCCTTTAAAACTTGTTTTTTGTAAAATTTCCAGACTTCCACAAAGATGAATATAATCCTTCGAGTTACATGACTGTAAGATTATGATAACAAACAACACCAGATTTACGAATGCTTGCATTAACTGTAAAAACTTAGAAGTCTCCATCAAAAAGGTCTCTTATTTATTCCAGAAGATAAGATAAACAAGTTAAAAATATTAGGGCTTCCTAATTAAAACATACATCATTCTTGGAAGCCGAAAGCCACGTTAAATCTCAGTCTAGAAAATTTCCATCTCTACAGGTTACTGACTTCCATCAATAAGCACATTAAGAAAAAACTATTTGTAAAAAAGATTTAACACAGATTTATTCTGTGAAAGTTCTGACTAATACCTTCAACCACTTCCTAGTGCAAACCAGTAGATGAATTTATGCCAGATCTTAATGGACTCAATCACTTGACAGTTTTCTGCGGGACAGCAAAGGTACGCCTTTGCCATAAGGTAACAGTGTAAGTTACCGCCATTCAGACTCCACTTGCTAAGCAGGATTCTGGTGCCACATTGCCATTTAGACACAAGAGAGTGGAGCCTGCAGGAAAGTCAAGCATCTGAGGACTAAGAACAGGTCAGAAAAAAGAAACTAAACAAAACAAATGTCATTTGCTTGTGGGTGACTTTTTTGGATGAAGGAAGAGAGTTATTTTCTCTGTCATGATGACTGCTTGAAGAATAATACAACAGAAGGTCTGATCTTTTGTACAGAAAAAATCTTTTAGAAAAAAACACAGTATTGAACAATTAGCCAAATACACTTTCTAGCAACATAGTACTGCTTTGAAGAGTGCTAGTTATATTAGATCTAAATTTCAGGTGTAGTGTTATATACGTTTTTGGGTTTTTTTTTTTTGGAGGTTTTATATATGTCTTAGTTTCTAGAAGGGTTTCTCATCTCACACACACAAAACAAAACACAAACCACAAGGTAAACAAAACCAAAAACTTGCACGGGCTCTACCTTCATACCCCATCCAGACTTCAGTTATTTTTCTGGAGCACTGAGAATCACATAAGGCTCTTCTGGGTCACACTAATTGTCTAGCCTATTCAATATTCTGTCTTCAGTAGCACAACAGGAAATGCTCACCAAGCACACAGAAAAAATGGAAAGTTTAACATCTACTTTACCAACACTTGCCTATTTATTCAGGTTCTGATAAACAAAAGAATAACTTTAAATAACCCCTAGCAATAAAGGGATCAACACTTACTTGCATAAATGCCTTCAGAACTTGATTTCAGGATGGGTAAGATATGAGAAGTAAAGATAGTAATATAGTTATAATCCCATCTCACTCATTTGGCATCTTGATAACTGTTATAATCAAGATATGTTTTAAATAAAAGATTATTTCAGAAATGTAGAGATAAAGACTTATTTCTTGAACTTTAGGACCTCATCAAACTACAAAGAAAACTTTTTGCCAGCCATAACTAGACAGACATGAGGTGAAACATCTACTTTGGTGTCTGTATTACAGATTCTCTCAGCTTAAGACTGCTTCTAACTGGGAAAAAGAAAACGGACAGGAAACTGCTAGAACTATGCAACTCTTGAATTAGGCAAATGTATTTAAACTCTGCAGCAAAAACGTTTCTTTATTACTACCATCAGAACTAGTAATAATGTACTGTCGGGGGGG
>VXAA01001712.1:704892-734339 GCA_013399115.1 Anseranas semipalmata | reverse complement strand
GAGGCGGCGGGTGGGAGCGCTCCCGCCTTGCCCCCGTCCCTCCCCGCCGCTCCGGCAGCTGTGGGCTGAGCCGCTTCGGGAGGCTGACCTGAGTGAAAATTAATCGTTTCTTTTGCAGGGAGGCTTTTATCGGGCTGAGTTCCCTGCCTGGGTCTCTAAAGGACCAGTCCTGGCTGAGAGTAACTAATAGTACCCGCTAACCTGGGTGCCCCGCACCCTTGTGGCGGTTCTGTGAGTGTCTCGTGGGGGAGGGTGGGAGTCTGGCTTTTTTTTTTTCCCAGCTGAATCTGGAAGAGAATCTTTAGGCACACTCTTAGCATGAAACTGTAAAGCTTTCAAATAGTATCTCCTCGAAATTGTTATGCCTTTGTGTGTAAAGTGCACTTTAAATTGATCTGGACAGAGGATTTCCCATTATTACATGGCCGCCTGTGCTTCTAGCACTTAATGTGCCTAATGATATGAATACTATGATTATGAAGCCATAGTGTACTTCCCAGTTTTACTGACATGAGTCTGGAGTTACTAGCAATGAGTAAATAAAGGGTTTGTGGAGGCCAGTGTTTGAAGAGGTTATTGCTGACTACTCCCCATGTGCTCTCTGGGATGGGATTCCCAAACTGTCATGCATACCACTCATAAGTGGTACATAGCAAGCTACAAAACAAGGAGTTGCTGTTTGCAGTATTCAACAGAAGGCAGTGAAGGAGAAAAGTCTAGAAATCCCTTTTTTAGCACACATATGGCTGAAATTCCCACATCCTCTACAGCAGAAATAGGAATAATAACAAATTGACATATAGATATGACTTGGGAAAATGTTCTGTGTTCAGGAAGAGTACATGCGTAGCTTTCAACAGCTAAAGTTACACCTGTACTTGCACATTTTCCTGAATTATTTTTAATACACTTTGGAAATAAGTTGTATAAGACTTAAAATTATTTTATCTAATATATATTTTTTTACATTGTTGCTAGAGAGCTAGTTTAATTTTTCTGGTATATATAACAACAAACACCTGGAATTCATGAGGTTTAAAACCTCAAATGATTAGACCTAGAAAAAAAATGTATGTCCCAGATTCCAACTCACTTGCTTTTTGTATGACTAAGAAAATACCCGCAAATTAGGCTGACTTACAGGAAAACATGTTTATGAAAGTTATAAGGCCATCATTTAGGTATGATGGATATGGATACACTTCAAGAGGTCACAAAGTTACAAACCAATCCATATAAAATAACAAGAAACTTTCAGAATAAGCTCTCTCTCTCTTTTTTTTTTTTTTTTTCTTTTACAAAAATGTAGCATAATCCAAATAAGGAATGATAGTTATGTTTAATGTCCTCCTGGATTTATCATCTTTTCCTGTTTACTTGCAGGACATCACTTATATCTACGTACTGAACTATATACTAAGAACATAGTGACTTTTACCCAAAGCAGATTTAAAAAAAAAAAAAAAGAGAGACAATTATGGATAGGTACACGTGTAAAGACTACTACCTATCTAATTCTAAATGTGGAATTTTTTGTGGGTGCAGACTTTAGGCTGATGAAACCTGTTCTAAGTCTCAGAAGAAAATCTAGAAAAGCTGTGCTGTGGTAACTGTAATAAAAATGTTTCTAACTTGCTCAGTGCTCTTAGAAGTAAGCAGGTGAATAGTAAATCTGTGTAAGTGAAAAAGACCACCACCACTAGTTGCTCGTGCTAGTTCTTCTGCTTTTGCAAACATGCCAAAATGTGATCTTGCTTACTGCACTGTCAAAGATATCAACAGCCAACATGGAAAATGATTAAAATTTGCTTTAATTGTCCAGAGGAGATGAGCAGAAAAATCGAGTGAGTGCTCATCCCCTTCTGCTCTGTTCCTGTTTATTCATCTTAAAATATTTTAAATAGTGATAACGTCTTCTGTATACAATCTTTGTGTTGCAAAGTATTTTATACTTTAAAGTTTATTCCAAGTGGAAATATGAAGCATTAAGAATTAAAACAAGCAGCTCCCAGATATTTTTTCTTTGTTTTCCCTTCCTTTGCCCTCCTTCCCTCTAACCCAGAGTAGAAACCCATTTGACCAGTTCTATCCTGTAATTATATCGTAGACCTGGTTCTTCACTGTCATGTGTCTAGTCACACAGCAGTTTACCAAGTCTGCAGTCAGTGTCAGGCAACAGGAACAAATATGACCATGAAGCTATGAATAATGGTGTGGATGACAGTTGCTGCTAACAGTTGTTGCTAATAGTCTTAACCTTGGGAGATAGTGGAACAAACCTTGACTAACAATTTTATACCTCTGTTTTCTCACTTGTTTCAAGATTCATGTGACTGCTGAAGAAGATATGTCTAGAGTAGATGCCCTTAGACTAAATTAGGGCTAGTACTAGATTAGGGAATGTTTAGGCTGGAATAAGATTTCATGCATAATTTCTTCCTTTGGAATACTGTATGATAAAGGTGAAGTAAAATGTTTTAAATTGGCAATACCAACCAGCAAGTTTAAACTATTGTATTAGGGAAAATCCACATAGCAGTTTATGGGAATTATTCTGGCATGGAGTGCTTCAGTCGTGATGTTGGGAAAAAGCTGGGAAGAACACCATGGGGATATTATCTTTAATTACTGCTATGAAATTTGCCTTTGTAAGATGTTCCTGTCTGTTTTCCTTAGCTCTTCTAGAGGTTACGGCACTCATGACAGAAAGGGCAGTGGCTGAGCGGTGAGGTGTGCCCTGTGGCCTGTAACCTCTGGTGAAGAGGCAGCGTGCACAACTTGATGTGGTGCTGCCAGACTGTCAACGTGCAGATCAAGGACCCGTCATGTCCCACTGCAATCCTTAAGAAGCGTGCTTGTTGACTTTAGCAGGCTTTAGGTTGGGAGTATGAGACTGAACAGGTAATCTATAAATGATTCTCTAATGGTTATTACAACCTAAGGATGACTTCTGAAATTGAATCACTGATATGCCAGCCTTTTAATCTTACTCTTACAGTATTTTTTAAAATACTTCTTTCTAAGTAATGGTAAGACCAGCAAAACTGTGAGTGTTAGGAAAATACATTTTTAGTAGGTATTACTACATTACTACATCGTCTGAATTATTAAACTTCTTTGGTATCATTACTGAAATATATGTATGTAGTTTCTGGAAGCTAGGAGTTTTCTGAGGGCATGATTTTGGAGGGGACTACGTTCTTCCTGCTTCAGGATGATACAAAAGTACAAGAACAGTTACATATTTTTTTTTTATTTCAAATTCTATTAATTTGTAATCAGAAGTGAAAACTTTCAGCTTGCTTGATACTTGTGACAGGTTGCTTTGTGTCCCTTTGTCCTTTTCTCTCTGATTACTTTGGTGTCTTTTCCGATATATCTTTTTTTTTTTTTTTTTAATCTGGTTTTCACATTGGCAGCTTTCATGTTCTGCCCATCTCCTGGAATTGTACATGTGCTAGGGGTTTTTCGATGACTTGTCTTTCTGGGTGTTCTGCAGCACTCCCTAATTCCATTGTGGTGTTCTTCTTGACATTTCGATACCATCAGGTTGTGTGTGTAGAGAGAGAGTACTACTGTTTCCGCTACTATAATTGATATTTTTGATTGTAAACTTGAAAACATATTGAATAGATCCTGCCCTCTTTCAGTAAGAGAGATCTATTTCCTTTATGGCCATTCAGATGTCTGAACTGTTTTCTGAGGAAAATCCTAAGCACAATTTTATGAATGTTACCTTTAAAGACTAGAGCTAGCTTAGCTACACTGTAAAATAAATTTACAGTGGGTAATTTACATTAAAAAAAAAACGCTGTACAAAAATAAAATGCAATGTTATTACCATAATGATAGTTGTTAGATAATGCTTTATTTGTACTCCAGAGGAAAATGGATATGACTCTAGTTTTTGAATTGTGTATTCAGATGTAAGAAGTTCAAATTGGTTAGCAGGACTTTTTCACCAAGTCTGAATGAGAGAGAGTAATAAATTGTGCACTTTTTCCTGTTGAACTGTACTCCATTGAAGTGACTGGATTTTTTTTTTTCATTCTGCTTCTGTATGTGAAGAAAGATCTGAATGCTCATAAGAAGTCATTTGTTGGAAGCATACACATGTCTACTGGTGGAGTATGAATAGACTTCAGTTTTCCATCTTCTGGCCCTGCTTTCAGTTTCCATTGAAGCCCATGTGTGTCAGAATGAGACCAGCCGTAAATATGAGAGAATGCTCTGTTACAACAGGAAAATTCTGGTGTTTAATTGCAACAGAATTATATTTTTGGAAGGGATGGTAGTGAAGGTGGATGAAGAGGGGAAAGCAAGGGAATAGCGTAGAAGACTACCCGATGAAGTTTTTTTTATTCTATTTATCTTCAAAACATCATCATCTAATTCACTGAGTTTTCTGGCAGTTTTTCAGTTTCCCTTAACTTATGGAGAAATTGCATGTTATTAAGGAATTTTTGGTGATTACTTTAGGGAACAAGTGTACATAGCTGGAACACCATTTAAAAAGTGGCTGTGGAAAGTGTGCTTCACGAAGATTTGTATCATTTATATGTAGTGACCCTTGAAGTTCTTGGTGATTTTGATTATGCAGACATGGTAAGGTCATCACAATCTAAGCGCATAGAGTTCTGCTACATTTAGTTCTCTTTTGCCATAACTTAATTTGTTTATAATATTTTCTGAGTAGCTTTAAAGATGTATACCTTCCAGTTAATTTAAAAACATTTTCAATATGCAAAAATATATAGGATGTCTAAGCCTTATGTGGAACAACTTGATTTAAATACTCCCCTATTTCAATACATATTAGAAACATGGAAAGACCAACAATTATTTTAATAGTTGCCCTAAACAAAATGTATGTGTATATATTTATATTTAGTAATAAAAGCTTGGCTCCAACAAAGATTTTTAAGGTTAATTGTATGTATAGTTCCCATTTGAAATCACTGCCACTACAGACATGATTCAAGTCTGTATATAATTGTCTTTCTGGGTTAAGGGTGTCGTGCAGAATATTTGGTTTTGAAGAAATAACCTGGATGATTTCTTTCTTCTAGAGAGTCTCAAAAGAGAAATTAACTACAAAAGATTTATGAATCTCTCTGGTTATTCTGTCCTCTATGTGTTTATTCTTCACTGCTATGGTTAACCTTCATGTAATCACTTAATCTACCAATAACAGTTCTGGATACTTATGTCCATATCTGTTATACATGGGATGCTTTACCTACTCTGTGACAGCTTTTCCAGCATTTAATGTCCTGTGCTTTGTCTCCAACAGGTTGAAAAATTGATAGTGGATTGGATGGATACTTTTGTATTAGCTGTTTATTTACCAAGAAGGCACATAAAGTCTTGTATTCCTGAAATCAGTACAAAAGAGTTCCTCTGTTGTTATGTCAGCATCTTTTACACCACTGCTTAAGGTTAGAATTACTATTTTTTTAATACCATCTGTAACAGTTTGCTGTAACTTTGCTGTTTTATTGAAGGCTTCTGTATAATTTCTGCTTTTTCCTCTGTCATTTCCCTTGTACCCATGCAGCAGCGCGCAGCCCCCTGCATCTTTAAGCCCATCCAGTCATGTGACTCCAGTATTGCATTTGGTCTGGTTTTTTTTTTTTGTGGCAGCATCTGTTGTTAAGTGTTTTATAAATTGCTTTTTATTTTTATCTGAATAACTGTAATTTTAAGGAAGTTTTTAGCTCACCCTCACTATAACACCTATAGAAATTTATTGGAAATGGCTAGAATTACAAATTTTTCCTGAAGATCTATTTGACCAGTTAATATAAATGTGTAAATATCTTAGTCCATTACTGTAGTCACTAATCCAGGTGCTCTCCTGCTGAAACAAATGTTGATTCTAATAGGATTTTGCTCATTTAAGAATTGCAGAATTTAATTATTTGACCATTCTATTAATGTCAGTAATGATGCTTCTCTACTTGACACCTTTTTTAAAGCTATGTGTGAATATTGCCCTATATTATGTGCGAACGTTACCATGTAGTCATTTCCATTTACTAATCTTACAAAGTAGAGCTCATCTGTTCAGGATAAGTTTAGCTGACCGTATTCTTAATTTCAGACTTTCATCAGCTGCTCCACCCCAGTACCTATCAACTAGCTTTTTCTCATCTGCCATAAAACAACTAGTGGCTGGGTTGCTCTGCTGCCAGATAGTATACACAGTTGTGTTGAAGCACAGGGCATTCTCTCGACTGTCATACCTGGGCAGGGAGCAGTCATGGTTCCACTTGTCAAAACAAAGAATGGAAGTGGCAGTCGTAATCAAGGGTGTCAGAATCAGAGCCATCTCTTTGTAGTAACCAGTGTAGTAAAATAACAATGAAGGAAGGGGGCAAGCAGTCTGAAACTTGCTCTTTAGGAAATATTTGAGCACTGGTTATGATGGTCACTGCCCTGGAAGCAGTCTGAGCCAGACAAAGAACATCTGGGACTCTTACTTCTGCACAGTTCTTTATAATCCCTCATAATACGGGCTTTGTCTTAACAGCCACAGTACAGTCCTTAGAGGTGATAATTTACTAAATGAGGGAAGAAGCAGCCTGGGTAAGAGTATGCCTATAAGCATTGCGTTGAATGAGGGAATCAATACACGAAGCAACAAAAGCAACCCCTGGAGATTTTGGACAAGAATGGGGAGTTGCTGGGCTATGTACCTGTAGGTTTCCCTTTCATCTGGCAAGTCTTGTCTGTGGCAAGCTCTTTCCTGCTTTCCGCTTTGTTCTTAACAGAAAAGAAGCAATTGCCTGATTGGAGAATGTAAGGTAACAGAAGAGATATGATTGCAATGAACCCCTGTGTTGATGCAGGTCTAGTTTGTTCAGTTGAGTAATTTGCTATGCATAGGGCATCTGTTAGAATTGAGTACTTGAGTCTCTGTCTCAGCTGGTAGTGTTCTCTTTTAGGACTGGGAAGAGCACTAAGTCATGGTCACCAGAAGAGAGACACAGGAAAGCAAAAACTGGCTCAGTAAGAAAGGGTATGCAAGGTAGAGGGCACACTGCCATGTTTTCTTCCCTTTTACCATCAAGGTCTTAAGTGGTATTGTGCTGATATAATTAGGAATATTATTTGACTTCTTTGAGGAAAGAGATGAACTGGAGGTGGGATACCTAAGCACGAAGAGATAAAAAATAAGAATTATAAATGCCATTTTTGTTGTATTGGGTTGTAGAAGTTCTAGTTAGAGGGCAGGATGTCACAGTGGAAATGCAGAATGAAGTGATGAACAATGTTAGTTCAGAGTCAGAATAGTAATGTTCTAGATACTGTAATACTAAGCAAGCGGTAGCAAATAAGGCTTTGATATTATTATATTGCTCTGATTTCATTACTTGAGTCCCACAGAAATACCTCGCTGCTGCTAGAGAGCAGGTTTCCTGTGTATTAACAGAAGATTAAGAGCCATCTGCATGGAGATGCTGTGTGTCTGCACTTCTGCTGGCTCTTTAATCACCAAAGACATACTGTCATGCTTCCCAGGGCCAACACCCTCTTATAACTACTGACTACCTTTGTGGTTTCTTGCAGAACAGACAGTGTTGGTAATACAGAAGCCTTTTCACTACTTTATGTTTTTCTCTGAGTCCCACTGATCTGGTAGGAGCTCTTTGTTCTTTCTTGTCTCTTGTCTGTCTAGCCACACTTTTTCCTTGTTCAGGTTGTATAGTGCAGTAATGCTTTATTTTCAAGTAGTTAAATCGGTAATGTCAAGGGGAGCTGTTCCCCTGCAGCTTTAGTTTACTCTGAAGCTGAACAGAATGAGAATGAGAGCCATGACTTACTTCTCTTCATTTCATCCGGACTCCTTGAGAATGGTGAAGCGTGTCTCTGGCCTTTTTCCTTACATACCCAGCATGTCTGGCTGAATTGTAAATATTGTCAGAGGAACTTCTGTTTCATAGGCTTACTTAGTTTTAATTTGTACTTAATTGTAAGGTAGGAAGAGATATTCTGGGGGCTAATGTGCTCTAGGCAAAACTCCCTGAGGAAAAAAAAAAATTAGTTGAGAAAATGAGCAGAAACATTTCTTTGCTACTCTGTCTCATGGTATTTTCTGGCCCTGTTGCTTCCAGTATTTCCTTTGAAATGATCTCACCAGGTATGTTCAGAACATACCAATTGATTGGTATGTTTTGATTGTCTCTCTTGGTTTTGAATTGTTGGGAGGTTTCTTCCTCTTAGGCATAAGCCTAACCCACCACCTTTCCACAGCTCTTTTCAGTGCTCAGGCAAAAGTCATACCCTTCTTGCTCCTTGATGCCTGGCCATTGCCTGAAAGAAAGCTTCATTAGCGTGGGCTTCGGTCTGTGTTATGCCTGAAATCCAATTTCTATATATCTTGTTAGTTGCCACTGAAAACAATATTGCTTTGGTAAGAAACTGTACAGAATGACCTTGTCCTAATAGGTTGTGTGCCAAAAAAGAAAGCTGGAACACTGAAATTGGACTTCTACACGGCTCAAAGTTTTGAATCATTTGATTTAAACAAAACAAAACTAAACCATTTTAACATGGAAATTCTAAGCTTGTGTTTTGTAAGAATAGTGTGTTATTTTGCCAATTTTTTCACAACCTATCCTTACACCCAAGTCAGCTGAGTTGTATTAAGAATTTGCACAGATTTAATCCACTGAATTGTTTAGCAGATAGAATCCCATGAGTCTTTCATAAGCATTTCATACAGCTTTCCTTAAAAAGAAAATACATGTCGGTGGAGTCTTGAACATATAGCACAAAAGTCTCCTTTTACACTGCAGTACTTAAGACTTTAATACCCAAAGCATTAGAAAACATATAATGATCTGGAGAGCTAATCAGAGTTTTCTTTCAGTATAAAAGCTAAAAATGTATGAAGTGCTAAATTGTGTATTTAGTGTAAATTTAATTTATTCCAAAATTTAGAAGTATATATTAAAACTTGTAATCTGAAATCTTTTGAACCAGGCATTATCATGCTGGAATTTTTCTGCAGCCAAGTTACAAATCCCAGAAAAATAAGGTTTGCATGGAAAGTTCTTGGCAGATCTCTCTTGGAACAGCACACACTAAACTGCTTAACAAGGAGGCATTCATTATTTCTGTCTTGCTACCCTCTGTTATTGCAGAGTCACCAGCTGTAAGGTTACTGGCATTAGCTTTGAATCTTTCTAATAAAAAGCATAGGGGGCAGTCATTCAAGTGTGGTAGTGAGAGATGTTGCATTTTTTAGGTTTGCTTTCTTTTTTAATAGCTACTGTACTTTATCAAGCTGAGCTAATGCATTGCCTGCATGTTCTCTCAGCTAACAAAGTTTAGGAAACTAGCTGCATTTCAAAAGGACAAATCTGTCATTTTATCTTTAGAGGTCCCGTAGGCTGTATGACAGACTGACAACTTAGCGCCACAATGTATGAGGAGTGGAGGTTTGCCTGCTTAGTATTTGTGACAGCTAATTGATAAATACTGCAAATATTTCATAGAAACAAAAGCTCAAGAGAGAGTTAAAGGATTTGTTTTCTTGAACATTTAGCGATATATTCTCATCTCTTTTGGTTATCTTGAATACTGTAGTCTTATATAATTGCTGTTTATTAGTATTTTCTCTTACTCAGTGCTTTCAAGGCCTCAGTTTTATCACACCTTAACCATGTTTGCTGTTATGTGTAGCCTAAAAGAGACAACGTTCTCTTTTATGCAGTAAAATTTAATTACACACACAGAGTTTAGATGTATACCATAAGTTAATAGTACTTCAGTTTTATGTTTTCATATTTAATAGCGTTCTTCCTTGCAGAGCTGTGTAAGAACTACATTTATGTGAAAAATGCATACAATATCCAGTATTTGGTACACTATCATTCTCTGACTGATCAGAGGAGCCAAGCCATGTTCTGAGAGTCTTCGTCTTTTAAGCGGGTGGGAGTTTGGCTGGACTTAGGAGGGGATGTAGTGGAAGCTGTTTTCAGATGAGTCATTTCTACTCCTTAGATTTGGATTTGAGGGGCTATTCTTAAATAATGTGTTGGTAACATCAAGTGCCGAATTAGCTGGACTTGAACTCGGAGCTTAGTTGTGTTTTGTCTAAACGTGGTTTCTTAGAAGAATGTAAATAAGAGCAACCTGAGAAACCTGTAATTAGAGCCAAGCTTTGACATGGTAAGTATTCAGAGGTGGACTACTAAGGCCTAGGGTAAAAGTCAGTTTTGGATTTACACAGACTTGCTCCTCTCCTTGTTTACCCAATCCATCTGGACTGATCCATGGGACTGTGGTGTTCCCAGATTGGGATATAGCCTAAAACCTTTTACTCCCTCACATACGAGGCACTTTATGCAAGGAGATGGGTATAAATAACTCAAAGAGTTGCTATTCAGTCCTGTTATTCTGTCATTCTTTAATCTCTGCTTTTGTGTCTCTGTGGGATAACTGTTACACATCTATGCATACAGTAGGATTTGCCTGGGTGGGCAGTTCATCTTTGCCATGAGTGAATATCCAAGAGCGAGGATAAATTTAAAATACATGATCAGATTAATGGTAGTTCTTTGTATTGATCAAGCAAGAAAAATAAATAAGCAAATGGAAATACTGGAATTTTAAGGTATACTTTCACAGATTACATAGGTGTTTTAACTCCATAAAATCTGAGTAGTGCATTGGTTCTGTAACGACTTGATTGTGGCATTTTTAGCTATATTGAAATATATTTTTAGGAAAAAAAAAAAGAGGAAATTCTACCACTTAGGAAGCTACCTTACTTCATCTTTACATAGAAATATTTAGAAAATTATTTTATAAAGAATTAGAGGGGCAGAACTGTACTTGAAACCACAGTTAAATAACACAGTGAATAATTTCTGGGGCTAACAGTACTATATAATGCAACGTATTTGTCCAGTATATAATTGTTTTTCCATTTCAAATTTCAGCATGGTAGCTTTCTGTTGATAGGTTTTACACCGAGTAAGGTGTTGTCCATACTGGTGCAGCCAGCATAAACACTATGTGTTTCTGACTAATAGGACAGAAATGTAATCATGCCAAGACCAGATCCAGATTGCTTCTTTACCACTATGTTGTTTGCTACAGCTAATGAAAACCATGGCCTCCCAGGTGATAGGAAAAAAAAAAAAACTTTGGGCTGTAGCAAATGGCTATGCGTTATTTAGTAAAGAGGAACTGGCAGGAGACTCTACCCCTCCTTTTCCAGCTTCCCAAGTTTATGCTTTTTGGAGTTTATGAAAAAAGTTATGGGGGAAAAAAATGAGTGTTAGCCATAGCAAATGTTAACAATCTTTTTGCTCATTCTTTTCTCTGCATAAGAGAAATAAACAGGAAAGAAACAGTATTAGGGAAGGAACAGTGAAATTGATGCACATATTTTGGATATAAATGAAAGTAAGAAAATGTTTTGCCTTTTGAACTGCAGTATACTTTTATGTTAAAAAGTCAGGGACAAATGGTCTACTCAGTGACCAAGTATCTATTGCATTACAGTGCTTTTGGAAAGGATTTTAGCTGAAGGTGTAAATTTATTTTGATAAACTAAGTCACAATTCTTTTATCTTCTAGTTTGTTTAGCAGTCATGTACAAAGTCTTTTAGCACGTGACAAAGATTTCTGCTAGTGAAATTAATGCCAAGTAAGTCACAGGTCTGCAAAATGCACGTCAGAGATCTTCAGAGTGAGTCAGTGGAAAAAATTATCCACAAAGTGTATTTTTTTAATTGAACTATTAAGACTGCATTGAATACTCTGTACAGAGTGACATTTTAGAATTTTAAAAATCTGTAGGCTAGAGCCCAACAGTAACAGACGCTCAGAGCAGTAGTGAAGGCTGACATAAAGGAGGCTTTTGAGACTTGAGTCCTGGAGCTGCGTAGCCAGCAAGCCAGTCACTAGCAGAAAGTACAGGCGCTGGAAGGCTCCTCTGTTTTGTAACAGCTGCCAGTGGCTTCCAGAGCCAGGAGTGGCAGCTGGCAGTCAATCGGCAGCAGAGACATCCTGTATTTGCCTTCTACCCTGGCAGCAGTGAGTTGGCTTTTTGTAGATGCACTTAGAGCCTTTCTGTGTCTTCTAATAATTTTTGTGCAGGCGATTCAACTAGGCCAGTTTAAGTCTCCGTGCATAGGCAGAACAGGGACCAAATGTAATGTAGGGAAATAAGAAGGTTAAACCCAATTATTAATACTGGCATGGATTTTAACAAGACTGGTAAAAAGTCTAGTTTCTAGCTGCTCCCTTGCATGTTTCCCAGTGCATTCTTAGTCCAGTGGTTTCTGTTTTCAAAACTAGTAATGTTGGTAAGAGCTTTAGTGATGAAAATGGAGATTTATTTTCCAGTTGCTCAAAAGGCTTATAATGTAATTTTTTTTTTCAGTCCATCACAGTAATGGATCATAACTCTCCCTGTAGTGCAAATACAGTGTAGTAGAGCATAATGTTAAGTTTATCATACTTGCTGGTTAACTAGAAAGGTCTTCATCTCTTGAGAAGTGATATGATTGGAAAGGGTTTATTGAGGAGGTAGGTGGTAAAACACATCAAACATAGGTCATCTGCCTTTTGTAGAATACTTCTGTGGAGCTATGTTGGTACAACAGTCACGTAACGGAAAAACAAAAATAAGATTTTGGTCTTTTATAACAATAATTACAATCACCTAAGGAACTGTACATTCTAATAGTTGGATCTGTAACATTAATAGAGGAAAAATAATTGATCACAGAAAAAAATGGTGATAGTGGTGGAGCCTGAGAGACCTAGAAGCAGTGTGCTTACTGTTTTGTAAACATGACATTTAGAACTCAATAGAGTAAAACTAGAAGCAGTAAATAAAAAAGAAACAAGAAGTAAAACAAGAATACAAATAGCAAAAATAGGTGATGATTACTGCTGCTTATCTGACAGGCTTAGCACAGAAAAATCAATATATTCTGCACCTGTGGGAATCTGTCATTTAATGCCAGAGCTTCAGGGTAGGACTGCTGTTTGCTTTTTTAAAACAAACAAACAAAAAATCCACAACTCAGTAATATGCCTTAAGTATTCAGATTTAATTAGACTTGTATTAATTCCAGTTTTACTGCAGATTTCTGCAGAGACTATTGTCAACCAGTATCTTCTTAGAATGTGGCTATTCAAACAAAGAATGCTCTGGAAGCCTAAAAATCATAGTACAAGCTTTCTTTTACTGATTATTTATTTTCAACAAGCCTAGGAGTTGCCTATTTGCACTAAGCAAAATCAGGAAAAAAAAAAAAGGGCCTCAGAATAAAGGTAGTGCGTTCAATATCTGTACTAAATCAGGACGATTTATCTGAATATTTGCAGAATTGACTAGTTAATGGTTAGCCACCATTGTTTGTTTTTTAGATTATCTGGATTTTTCCTGTGTGGTTGCTTTAAAGCTCTAATTCAGAAAGCGGTGGAGTCATTGACTCACCGATTCATTCAGTCAAAGAACTATTCATTGTGTGCTTTGGCTTAGAGCTGCTGTTGATTACCTTACCTACAAATCTGCAAAGTGGCTTCTAAATCCACAAACATGAAAGAAACAAAAAAAAATTTAGTTTCGTAGCATCAGGTGGAGCAGACACAGGGCCAATCCCCAGGTAAACGTGCTTTGATTTCCATGTCGTCTAAATGCAAAGACATTCTCCCTCCCTTTCCCCCCAGCCAGCAGATGTTTTGTTGACACCACATATAGGTGCTGTGGCATGTGCTTTCTTTTTTTTTTCTTTAATTTCAGGGAATCGTTCTGTAAATGACATCTTCATAAATTTCTTCCTTTTTATCCATTGTAAAATTAACAACCAAAGTTTTAAGGCAGTGGGATTCCTTATTTCAGAATAATGATACATAGGTTGCCTATTGAGATATTTAAAATAATAGCATAAAGAAAACCCCAAACTACTACTCTTGGTGATACACATTCTGAGGCACGTTTTAATGTTTAGATTTGTCAG
The DNA here is from genome assembly GCA_013399115.1 of Anseranas semipalmata. Lineage (NCBI taxonomy): Eukaryota > Metazoa > Chordata > Aves > Anseriformes > Anseranatidae > Anseranas > Anseranas semipalmata. The sequence continues at coordinate 720,348 of VXAA01001712.1, read as the reverse complement.
TACTGACACTTGCCACTTGAGGGAGCTCTATTTTGACTCTAATTTGAGTCCATTCTCAGTACGTTTACCTACACTGGGAGTTCACTCCATGTGGAAAATTCAGACTTTGCATGAGGATATGGAGGCTACATAGGAAACTTAAAATGTACTGTACTGAATGTTTTGGACTCTTACCTTTTGGGATGTATTTATCTGTTAATCATAACCTGTATGGAACTTGAGAAACATCTTTCTTGCCAGATTCTTGGAGACGTGCCTGCAGGTTGTGTTCTGGTACAGGTTTTAATTAACAGGGGTCACTCTGGCAGGTATTACTGTGGAGAGCTGAGGCGTATGCTACAGTCAAGCAGCGCTTTGAAATGTTTGTGATACCATCTCTCATTTAGTAAGCAGAACACCTGTTTCTTCTGAATGTAGTGTGCCTGGGAATAGAAGGATTTCAATCTCCTGATTTAATCCATCTTGTGTTACTGAATTATTTATTGTTTACAAGTGATGTGAAAAGTTGGTTCCTGCTTCTAAGGAATGGCTGTGAGATGTTATAAACTGTAGGGCAAAGTATCTGTTATTAAATTGAGGGCAGGAATCCAAGATGCCACACTTGCTTTCTGTGTATTTGATAAGGTAACCATGAATGAACATGGAAAAATCTTTTTGGTACCATTTAAAATAGATCAAAAAGGGGGATACTTTGATATTAGTAATTTGTGCTTGAATGATTGTTTTCATTATTTGCCTTTTAGTCTATAGTTAATGTCTTTGTTATTCTAACAAAATTTGTATAAAATTATTAGTTGAAATAATTTGTTGTGGTAAATTATGTCAATATGTAGTAGTTCTTTTACACATGTGGGTTTGTGTGTGCACTGTTACATTGATATAGCAGTAACTCCTAACATTTTAGAAGTTGCTCTGAAGAGTCATATTAATTATATAAGGGATGTATTTGAACAGGGATTTCTAATAACAATACTTGATGGATTTCTAGTAACAATATGTGATAATTTCCTTAGCAGCTATTGTACTGTGCTCTATGTGTACACACGCAGCATAGACTGTGCGGCTTGTTTCACTGCTAAGACAAGACAGTTGTAAATTTTTGGTGCTTTAAAAATAACGATGTGAGTACACAAAATACAGATACTAGTACTATTCTTTTTTACATGACCTGGAAACCTTAAGATTTTCCATGAAGATGTGCCCAGATAAATTGTGCAGAAGGTGCTTAAAAGATTGTCCTAATTATTAATGGCTTTCTAACAGCACTTAAAACCAATTTAATTCAGCAAGTGTTTGAACTGACTAGTTTTCAGAAGGAAGAATACCAAGACAAAACTCTAGCAGGATTTTTAAGAGCATCATATCTGGGCATATTTTGTACAATCTGGTGAACTGTAGAGGTACACAACTTGAAGTTCAAAATTTTATTTAAATGTCATTCATCGTAGGTTTGATTAGCAGCATCAAGAGCTCGGAGGATGGGAATTAGATTTGCCGAGATTATCGATTCTTATATTTTTCAGCATTCTTTTTTAAGCTTGGGAAAGTGATTGGAATAGAAAGTTTATTCCTTATTCCAGGGGTAAAAAAAAAATAGTAGTTATTTAATGTGGTCACAAAGCACAGTACCTGTTCAGGAGAGTTGTTGGTACATCTGTCCTGATTGACTTCTCCATGTAAATAAAGGATAATATACCACATTCAGCGGAAGCTTGCACTCCCTTTCAGTAATGAGCATTTACTATAAAGCATGGTACAAATTCAAAGCAGAGCAGACAGGGTCCAAGCAGTGGCTGAAAAAATCCATTTTAATATTTTTGTTAATACCTGACTCCTAGTCATTTTTTGGAAGAAAGAATGATCAATAGCTGTCCAGCATCTTTTTCACACGAGTTTATATAGTTGTGTCTTGTATTGAAGCCCTTTCTTGCCTTTGAATACCCACAGAGTCTTTTTCTAAAACTTAATTTCAAGATCTACTGTAGTCTTTCTGAGAGAAAGGGAGTAAGAGATGAAGGAACCCCAACTACAAGGAGCATTCATAGAGCTGTATAAACTGTAAGTTTATACAGTAATGTTTTCTATACCTTTACTACTATTTCTTAACGCATGACTTGTTTTTTCTGACTGCTGTTACATACTGAACTGACACTTTAACATTATTCCTGTTAATCCTCAGACCTTGCTCCTGAATAGTAATGGCCCGTTCAGAGGCTATCATTCTGTACTCAAAATCAAGATATCTGCCTACCTTGGTTTGCATTTATCTGTCTGAATCTTGCTTGTCACCATAACCGAGTCTTGTAAGGTTCCCCTAGAGCTATTCTGTTGGCCCTTATGTTTGGTATCTGAGATAATATGTAACTGCCAGTAAACTTTCTTGGTCTTCAGCTGCCATAACAGTCTGCGAAACAGCGCAAAGTTTTGCAGAATTCACTGGTGACTCTGCTCCCTCCACATGACAACCTCTTATTAGTGAGTCCCTAACCTTTCTTTCCTATATTTTAATCAATCATGCATCCATGCAAGTCCATTTACCCTTACCCTACATTTCTTTAGAGTCCTTAAAACTTTTGGCAAGGAACCTGTTGAACACCTGTTAGAAAGTTGAGCGTGCTGTATCAGTGACATTTCTCAGAATCACAGGGGTGTCAGACCTTTCTGGTAATACAAAAGTTTTTATTAGGTATTAATAGTTGTCCTTATTGAACAGTTCTTAATGGATTCTGAGATAATTAATGATGTAATGAGATAAAGGGAGGCTGCTATTTTTGGTCAGTAACATAATCCTGCAGACTGACCAATACTTGGTTTCTTTTAGTCTTTAACCAACTTGAATAATCTCTGCGACCTCTATCTGCGTATTATAAACAACAGTTGAGGTTGAGGCAGGTTTTGTTTGGAGAATCTCAATTTGTGTTACATTTATAATCATTTGTTATATAACAATGGTGTTATAAAATGCAGCATAATTTGTGCATCTCCAAAATGATGATTTTAAAAAACGTATCAGTACCTAACCAGAAAGTGTTCATTACTAACCAGATAGTGTTCTCATGAAACAAATACAGGGTTGAGCAAAAATTGCAAGTCATGCATCCAAAAATGAATCATGGAATACACCCACTGACTACATTGTTCCTGCTGCATTTGGCAGCTTAGAACATCAGGAACATGCATTATGAACAAAAACACTATGGAGCTGTATTACATATGGACAGTATTAGTTAATCTTAGGAGTTTGAGTGGAATCGAAGTGAGAACTTTTCTCTCATGGCAGGTGAAGGCAGAATGGTAGCTTTCTGCAAAACAACAGAGCATTTTTACTGTTATAAAAAGATATTTTAATTTTCTTTAGATTCACTTGTTTCCGTTAGACTAACATTTCTGTCACAGAAATCTACCGTTAGCAAAAAGGTAGAAATAGCTGATACCCAAAATGAAACATCCCATATGTATATGGGCTGTACAGAATATGAAGCATATCATATTGAATATTGTTGAAATATTGGTCTTTATTTAGCAAATAATATTTTGAATTCCAGGAAGTGACCCGTTGAAAATGGAAGTAAGAAAAGGAAATTAGTCTATGTTAGAAACTCTCTGGGAGGGAAAAAGAGGAAAAAGACAGTGCAAACAAAGGGGAATGACAAAGGCTGAATCAGAGAAAGGTGGAGATTTTCAGGGAATGAAGAATGCACGGAGTGTGGGTGAAGAGTGTCTGACAGTTTTTTTTTGGTTTTTTTGAAATTTTCTAGAATTGCCCTTTTAATCTTTCCAGAAGCTTAACAGTCTTCTCCAATTGTACCAGTTAAAAATCCCTCACAGACCATACCCCCCTATTTGCACATACTTCATCTTTGCTGCTGTGGAAATGTACCACAGAAGAATCCAGCAGACTGTAGGATATCCAGTTCAAGTGTGACTGGCCATCAGTGTTACACTGCAGCCAGCTGTTACTGTTCAGTCTCACCTGCCGACAAGCCCTAGCTTTGTGTGCATGTTTGAACCTGGTTCCCACTGGCTCCTCTGGACTGCCATGAAACTGTTTTGAGGAGCTGCCAGCATTTATGGGCTTTCCCTCTTAGGAGGAAGACAATGGTGGTGGCCACCAACAAAAACTATTTCTGAAAGCTTCTTCTGCCCTTCTGCAAAATGTGATAAATTCTGGAGTTCTCCATTGTGATGTAGCAACAGTGTAAGTAAGGCGTACTTATTTATTATTGAAATTAATAAAAGTAATTTCCTTGATTGCAGTATATGAACAGTTCTGTCACACCCTTGCACGTGTTTTAAGTGGGTAACTACATGTGCTAGGAATTTATCTAGCATACTTTACGCCTCCATCGCATGCAGTAATGTTTTTTCTCACATGTGCAAATAACTTGTGTTTGTAGCATCTGGCACCTCGGGACGTAAACACGGGCCAACCATCCCCGAAGAGGGTAAACACCGCCCCGGCGCCAGCCGCGCGGTCAAGCCCTCCAAAACGAAGCTGAGCGGGGGGAGACGCGGGCCTGGCCGCCCCCTCCAGGGAAGCGGGGAGCCCGGTCGCGCTGCCCACCCGCGCCCTGCGCTCCCTCGGGCACCCTGACTTTCCCTGTGTAAAGCTTCTCCGTGCGGCCAGGGGCCCCCGCCGCCTGCCTCCCTTCCCCTCAGCTCGCCTCGTCCCGTCCCCACCGCGCCCTCGCGGCTGCTCTCCCAGCGGCGCCCGGCCGCCGCCATCTTGTGAGGGGAGGCGGCGGCGGGGCGGAGGGCTGATCGCCGGCGGTACGTGAGGCGGTGTCCCTTCTCCGGCGGCGAGGAGGCGGAGGAGGAGGAGAGGGCGGGCTCCTCCTCGCAGCACGGAGGTGGGGGTGCGGTGGAGGGCGGCGGGGGAGGCGGGTAGGTGGCAATGGCTGTGCGCCGTCTCGCTCGCCCGTGCGGTGGATAGCTGCTGCCCCGGAAGGAGGGCCGGGGGAGGCGGGCGCCCCGCGGCCTAGGCGGCGTGGGCAGAGGGGCTTCCCAGCGCCGCTGGGCTGGAAGTCGGCCGTGGTGCCGGCCCTTGCCCTTTCTCTGCTCCCCGGCGGGCCCGTGCCCGCGTCCCGCCGCCTCCCCGCTCCCGTGCCCCGCGGCGGGGGCCGCGAGGTTACCAGCGCCTGTGGCGACACGGGGGGGCTTGCCGCGGAGCATGTGAGGGGTGCGGGTAATGGTGAGCCTGGCGTTCTTCTGCCTGCTTGTGTCACCCGAGCGGCTGCTGTGCTCTTAAGGGGGTGTGCTGGGGGAAGCTTTCATCAGTTAAAAAGTTAAAAACAAGCAAAAAGTTAAACGGTGGAATTTGGCTTCTCGGGATCTCCCCGTGTGTCCTGCCTGGAAGCTCCAGGTAGCAGAGTTTCATTTACTGTTGCTGATTCTTCGTCTTTCTGAATTGCTTTGAGTTACACGGAAAGCTCTCTGTAAATATAAAGGTAGTTTTCTGTTTTTAGAAAACAGATGTAAAAAGAAACTGACAGGTTGGTGTGCACAGTATGATTAATTCAGAATAAAGTTACAATATATTTTTTTTACTTTGCTTATGGATTGTACTATATGAAATGATCAGTGAGAACATCTGACATTTTTAAGGTCAAGTTTCAGAATATAAAAGTTATGGTTATTTATGGACACTTAATTCAGCTCCCTTGTATTACAGTAGGGGCTTGGCAAATTGATCATGTCTTTGCTCTTTCTTTGATGTCCTGAATGAACAGAGCTGGCCCTTAAGTGGATCTCAGAGTTTACAAACTTACCAAATTTGGGTGAACTTTGAAAGGGACATCAAAAGGAGTGATCTTGGGAGTGTCTCATACAGAATTTCACATCTGTTTCAAAATTGTTGATTTTGTTTGTTTGTTTTTAATAGTCTAGAAGAATGCATGTTTTGCTTCTGTATATCATCTTAAAAATAACAAAACTCTCTGAGGATTTAAATATGACTAACTAAATTTGTAGATAGTGAAAATCAAAGCTTTTTTCGTAAATGGAAGTACTTAATGCAAATACTGAAAGCTGAATGGATATCTGTTTTATTCCATGCTTCCACTTTGTTTTAAAGTATTGCTTTACATTATATTAACATTGAAAAGACCAAAATAATTTTTTTTAAAGGAGGCAGTTTCTACAACTTGTTGAGGATTAAGGATCAGTTTCTGTGTTTGAAAATTTATTTCTTCAACTTTATACCTTTTACAATGGTAGTAGTTTCTAACAACTAACAATTTTCTTTCTACTGTACAGAAGCATGTTTTTACCAAGATCTGTTAAAGTCAAGAGGAGTGCTGATGAGGACAAAAGTTGTACAGCTAAGAAAAATAAGTTGTCTTCTGGAGGATCTTTGTTAGAGGAGAATACCGACTTCCAAGACTGTAAATCAGTTAGAACAGAAACTTCCACTTCAAGATGCGATTTGAATGAAGTTGTACGAGAATGCACAGAATCTGTAGCTGTTCCATCAGATCTTGGTTTGGCTAATACGTCTTTGGGAAAGGACAACCAAAATACTGATGAAGATAGCTCTTTGGAAGAACCCATAAAATCCTTCAGCAAATCCCAGCGTTGGGCAGAACCCGGAGAACCTGTGTGCGTTGTCTGTGGTCGCTATGGAGAGTATATCTGCGATAAAACAGATGAAGATGTTTGTAGCTTGGAATGTAAAGCCAAACACCTTCTACAAATTCAAGAAAAAGAGAAAAAGCTAAAATCTGATCAACTCACAACAGCAGAATCTCAAGCAGAAACTGACCTGCTTAATTCACCTTATTTCTACAGAGATCACTCCTTTATTTTAGGTTTGCGAGATGAGCAGGTTGAGAACCTTAAACTGCAGTTAGGTATTGCAATCCAGGGCCAGCAAGTTCCAAGACCTATTATAGAGTTTGAACACTGTGGTTTTCCTGAAACTTTAAACAATAATTTAAAAAATTCTGGCTATGAAGTCCCAACTCCCATCCAAATGCAAATGATCCCTGTTGGTCTGTTAGGAAGGGATATTGTGGCTAGTGCAGACACAGGCTCAGGAAAAACAGCGGCCTTCCTCCTTCCTGTTATTATGAAGGTTTTGAAAGAGGTAATAAAACTGTATGTGTTTAGATAAAGTGGTTCGCAGCTTTGTCTCCAGGATTCTCGGTGTGATTGAGAATGTAATTGTGGTGTTTTTTATTGAAAATCAATTATTTATTTTACTTTTCACTGATGATCATTGGTTCTTTGGGGGTGTGGGCTGTTGATTATTTTTAATGGCTTTGAATGTTTTTTCAGTTTGGTCAGGAGCTAAAGCTTTTCCATTAATATTACCTAATATACAGTTTATGCTTGTTAAGAAAGGTAGCTAAGTTATATGCTTATAATAACACGCACAAAATTGGAATCTCCATGAATAGTATTTTATGACATGATCTCTTTAATTCTCCCTCTTCTAGATACTTTACAAGTTAATGTATATGTCAAGAAAAAGCTTTACTTGTTTAAAGTAATTTTCATTTTAATGTAGCAGAGAAATGAGGCCTTAAGAACATAAGGGTAAGGGTAATCTGATTATGAGATAATATTTGACAGTTTTCGGCTTTTCCTCATGTACTTAGATAGCTTTTTTTTGTGGTGGTAAGTTTTCAGTTGTTTTCAACTAGGCAACAGTGTTCAACTTAAATTCCCCTGGCCATAAGTATTTAACTATGTAGTTCCTCTGATGATGCAGTGGGAAAGGAAGAACCTCCTACTGTTGTTCATTTGTAAATACTCCGGTTGAAGAACAGAAAGAAACAGATACCATCCAGAAAACTATTATGGGAAATTGTGGTTGTAGTATAAATATACGAGGGAGCTTTGTTTATTCGATGAAGAGGTTGTTTTAAATCATTGGTGATCAGTATTACTGAAATAATGCGTCTTGGAGCTAGACCACTATTCTAACTTTTTTTTTTTTTTTTTTACTTTGTTACTGTTTGTTAACTGTATTTGGGAAACTATATTAGTTTGAGAGGAACTGCTATACTGTAATTTTGTGTTTTCTGGAGTTGCAGAAGTATCAGTGAGGTGATAATTTGAATATCCTCACATAGGGAACAAAAAGTTTTTTTTAAGACTGTACCAATTTTATATTTCATCTTTACCTGGCTGACTAGCAGTGGGTCAGAGGGATTATTGATTTTCTTTACAAATTTTCAGAGAGATGTTTTTGCTGCATAAGGTTCCTATCACTACTTGTCTTCTCTGCCTAATACTTAATGTTTTTACTTACTCAAAATGGTGTGTAAGGTAGTAAAGGGAAATACTTTGTTCCTGTAACATGAAGGCTTCTAAAAACATTTTTTGCAATCTCTCTAGATTTAACTAGCATCCCGTGTTTTGAGTTCATGTGGAATTTATTCTGAATTTCTGTTGTAAATTCAGTGCAGTAACTAAAATACAAAAAAAAAAAAGAAAAAAAAAAGAAAAAAAAAAAAAGAAAAAAACCACAGCAGGTTCCTTTCTTTCTGGGTCTTTTTTCATTATCAGGAAGCTATTCTAATAGTGCACTTAGACATGCATTATTTTTTTGTTTTCAGAAGTTGAGTAATTGAAGGTAGACTTACTTCGCATGTATTGTTACAGGTATAATCCCTTTCTGCCTTCTGTCTTCAGTTCAGATAGAAAGGGTATTAGCAGTCTAATTGTATCCACAGTAGCTACACTATATATTTTGTATTTTAGTATGGGGAGATGTAATCTTGAAAGCTTTTTACCTAAACAATAAAGCAACTTTGTGTTCAACAGATTTCGTACTTCTTCCTCCCTTCTAGGCAGAGACTCCATCTGCCCTTATTTTGGCACCAACGAGAGAGTTAGCAATTCAGATAGAGAGACAAGCTAAAGAACTGATGGCTGGTTTACCAAACATGAGAACAGTTCTCCTGGTAGGAGGTTTACCACTGCCACCGCAGCTTCATCGTCTCAGGCAAAGTGTGAAGGTAAGGACTACAGTGCGTAAAAGTCCTTTGGAGAGTTGTGTTTCCATGACATTCACAGAAAAGAAAAATGTTGCTGTTGGCATATATGGACATACAAAGATGCGGAGTTTTTCCTAAGTATGTGTAAACTACTAAAATAGTTGTTAATTATTGAAAATTTTACAGTAATACTTGTTTACATTTGACTTCTGATTAAACATACAATAGCTTTTTTGGTTTTGAAAAAGATTCGTGCATGAGATTGTCACTTTCAAATACTGAAACATGATTTTATTAGACAAGAGTTATAGTTTACAGCAAAAATAGCTCTTTTTTAATGCAAATTACACTGCTGGTATTTAGACATTTCCATTAGAGTACTAAAAAGTCCATTTATTTTTGAGTTTTCATAATTTATTAAGTTATCTGTAAAAGTTTCAAGATTTATTTGAACATAAGTAATTTCACTAATTATTGCCCTTCTCACCTTATACAACTGCAACTTTATGGTTTTTCTAGAGCAGTCATTTCTCCTTAAAGGGAATTCTTAACTTTTGTTATTTTTCGTCTTTTGTTAGGTTATAATAGCAACACCTGGACGACTTCTAGAGATTTTAAAGCAAAGTTCTGTCCAACTGCATGGCATAAAAATTGTCGTAGTGGATGAAGTAAGTTTTTAGTTATTAGGGCTGTATTGCCTATACAGAGGTCCTTGAACAGTCACTGGTTGCCTAGTCAAAATGATTAAACATAAAGAATGCTCACTATAAAGATAAAATATATTACTTATGAGAAAATGTAATTTTAACAATGTTAAATGTGTTTGAACAATGAATATTTTGTTGGCTATAAAGCTATTGCATACCTGACAGCTAGGGTAATACTAGACCAGTGTGAACCCGTTATTTTTAATTTTCCCATGTAGCTTTTCTTCTTACTGAAAGTACTCCTGTGTTTGGATTATTACATGCTAATCCATACACATTATGGCTCTTCTTTCAATTCAAGTTCAGGATTCTGCTGTTTACTGAGAAGTCTGGTACAGATCTAATATTTTTCACTTAGGTGGATACCATGTTAAAAATGGGTTTCCAACAGCAAGTGTTGGATATTTTGGAAGACATCTCTCACGATCATCAAACCATACTGGTGTCAGCCACAATTCCAGTGGGCATTGAACAATTAGCAAATCAACTTCTGCACAATTTTGTAAGAATAACAATTGGAGAAAAGAATCGACCATGTTCCAATGTTCGCCAGATTATTTTGTGGGTAGAAGAGCCATCTAAAAAGAAGAAACTGTTTGAAATTCTAAATGTAAGTGTAATATTTTTCTCATATGACAACTTATGAAAGTGTTTGTGTGTCCTTACGAAGCTCTGTCAGGTTCTCATCTTTAATTCTGATCTGTGTGTAGTGAGGAGGTGGAATGATGTTAAGCATGTAACTGCACTAACTATTTCAGTAGTGCTGCAATACAAGAACTTTAATGGCAATTTTAGGAATTACTCCAGCCCTGTCACTCACACCTCCTTCTCTGCAGCAGCAAACCAAGTTAAAAATGATAATTTTGATATTTTTTCTTGTGATTCGCAGAATAGCACCCCAAAGATTTGGACTGATTATCTGTGAATAGGGAAGGAGAAGGATTTTCATAAACTGTCATAGCTGCTTTATGGCATAGGAGCGGTTTGTCATTTTAAAGGTCATGGAAAAAAAAAAAGCAGTGAAAAAGCTAATTTAGTTCTTTCTTGAATTTTCTTCATATGAATGGTAGAGGCCTTAGTTTCATATGTATATTTTATGAATACTTGGAGGGGGGTGGAGTCTTGGCTGAGGTTATGCAAGAAGTAAATAAGAATTTTTAACCGAACCTCAGAACTTAAAGTCAGAATTATTATGTAACTTTTTTTTTTTTAAACAAGGCTTCCGACTTCTAAAAAGTGCATGTATTGAGAGAAATTTGGGTTCCGACTTTACAAATAATTATAAGTGTATGATGTAGAAATTTGTGTAGTTTCATGGCTGGTATCTTGTTCCTTCTTATCTAGGATTTAAGAATATTTATTCATCTAAAAGTGTTGTTACTATTAGAGATAATCAGCAGAGACTGAATCCAAGTTACTGATGATAAACAGTTTATAAAAGAAGGTACTACAACACTTTGCTGCTCAATTCTACAGGATAAGAAACTCTTCAAGCCTCCGGTGTTGGTATTTGTGGACTGCAAGTTAGGAGCAGATCTGTTGAGTGATGCTGTTCATAAAATTACAGGATTACAATGTACATCTATGCATTCTGAAAAGTCTCAGGTGGAAAGAACAGCCGTATTACAGGTTTGTGCTTCGTAAAGTACAGTGTTTTTGATAGGTTTAAAATGGCCAATGTTTTTTAAAGGTGGCTTAATCTGAATGAGTTAGGTCATAATTTACTGCTTTTTTGCAGTAAAACCTGGAGTATTGGTGGGGGAGAAGAGGAGAGATGGATGGGACCAGGCAAAATTACAGATGAGACCATTTTAAATGCAGATATACACTGGACAGTATTTCCTAGGTTATTTGCTTTGAATCAGGAATGTAAAATGCATTTAACCTTGATTGATGCTTTTTTAATTAAAATTGTGGTTTTGGTCTCTCTTTAGCTCTTGTAAATGATACTCCTGTTTAAATCAAGAATACAAGGGGGCTCTTCTTTCTTCTGCAATGGAATAAAACTATTGGTCATCGTTACATCCAACATACAGATTTACACATTCTCAACACCACTACCCCCTGTGCCTTAACAGATACATAGATACTATCTTCCCGTTCCATGGGCCTCTCTCAATTCCCAAAATGTCCATAAGAACTGGCAGTGACTTAGGCCCCATCTGTTAAGGGACAGGAGAAGCAGCTTGGATTGCTGGACTCCAACACCAGCTTAGTTTGAGTCATTGCTGTACTCACACGGTTCCTTGTGAGGTTAACTCTTTGTTGCTTCTGCAGTGTCTTCCTACAACATACAACTTAGAATACAGATTAGTTTCACCCAAGGTTAAATCTCCTTCAGGCACATACTGGCTATACCCATCCTTCTGCATCAACCACCAAGTGCACCCAGGTCCTTGAGCGAAGACAGTCCCACAAATGGGTTTGCCTTTTCCTAGGGAAGGAACAACCCACACTGCCTTCCCCCATCACTTCCCTATGTTCACTGCAGGGACTTCATCTCTTCCCACTGTATGTAAGGGCTCAGTGTTAAACCACAACAACTGTATGAGTAACTGTAGCGTATGCTTGGAGAGGTTTGAAATACAGATAAAGAAAAAATAAGAGTGGTAATTTTTGTTTTTCCTCCCCTGTCAGGGATTACTTCAAGAGAAATGTGAAGTAATAGTAAGTACTGGAGTCCTTGGACGAGGGCTTGACCTTGTCAATGTCAAACTGGTAGTAAATTTTGATATGCCTTCAAGCATGGATGAATATGTACATCAGGTAAAATATATTACTATTACTATAAGAAAAAGTAATATAAGCCATTACTATAAGAAAAGCCATCAGAGTGGAGAGAGTCCAGAGAAAGTCAGGGGAGTGGTGCACATATATGAAGAGTGGGTGAGAGAGCTGTGCTTGTTTGGGCTAGAGAAGAGAAGGCTAAGGGGAGATTTAATTGCTGTCTTCCATTTGGTAATGGGTGGTTACAGGGGAGACAGAGCCAGAAGAGACGTACTGTGAAAGGATGAGAGGCAAAGGTCACAACTTGCTGCAAGGGAGATTCTGACCTGATAAAAGGGAAAGATGTTTTTCCACAGAGAGCGGTCAGGCAGTGGAAGAAGTTGCCCAGAGTGGTTGTAGGACCTCTGTCCTTGGAGACATTCACAACTCAGCAGGATGAGGTCTTGAGCAACCAGATCTAACTTGGAAGTTAGACCTGAATAGAAGTTCAGACCAGATGACTTCCTAACCTAAAGTATTCTGTGTTACTAACTTGCAGTACGCTCTCTGGCTTTTAATTATCTTTCTGTTTAAGTTTCAAGCAAGTAGTAAATAAATAAAAATGATCTTTCCACGCATCAGAACTATGCCAGTACTAAAATCCTATTTCTTCTTGTAAGTAGAGAGTCTATAGATTCTTTTCTAATTTTTCAAGCACCTTGGATAATACTGAGAAATAATTTTAAGTCACGAGAACATTGAAAGTAAAGGACTTTTTTATGGTGATACTTGTACGTATCCTACTTGATACAAGATAGATGTATGTGGCATTGCTACAACAAACATTTTAAAAACATTTTGTTTGGGCCAGATTTACTGTAAGTCTTTGCGTATAGGCTATATCATGCATCTCAGTATCAATATTGGACTTCTGGTATGTCCCATAAGCAAGTGATAATTTTAGGTGCATTTAAACTAAAGCTTCAAATGAGTATGTCCTGAATTTAGGAAGTGTATCAAACCTTTGTGCTTAGGGGATGAGATGAAGAGATTTGGCCTTGTCACTTATGTTAGTTGCTGAACACCTAAACCCGTTTTATGACAGAAAATAAAGGAGATATGAAGGAATTCCATTATTGATAACTTAAACTGAACTTTTGCTTTTTCAGGTTGGAAGAGCAGGGAGGCTGGGTCACAGTGGAACTGCAATTACTTTTATCAATAACAACAGCAAGAAACTCTTCTGGGATGTTGTGAAGAGAGTAAAACCGACAGGCACCATTCTTCCCCCACAGCTGCTTAATTCCCCATATCTTCATGACCAAAAGAGAAGGGAACAACAGAGACTTAAACAATTACAGAATAGTCTTGTAACAGGAGATAATATTATGGACATCATTAGAAAACATGACAAAAATAATTCTCAGAGGTAACAAAGACATAGCTATCTTTGTAATTACAGTGACAGCGTGATAAAAATAAACATGGAATTATGATGTCTTGTATATTGGCTTTTTAAAATGAATTTGTATATTCAGTTTTTTAAGGAATCTTGTTTTTATCTCATCTTTATTTTGAAATACAAAATATTGTGGGTTGGAATAGAAGTAGTGCCTAATTAAACTACTCTATGTAAGCCTTTTTTCAAAACCAGTAGTCTTATGTCTTAAAGCATAAATGGAGAAGATATTCATCTTGTTCCAATTTATTTCTAAATAATCATTTCAGACTTCCTATGAGACATTCTTCAGGTAATTTTTATGTCATTACATTAAGGTAAGATCTTTGTAAAGGACACCTGTGTGCAAAAGAAAAAAAAAGGTGGCAGATTAGTCTCTGAAAACAAGCCCTGAAGCTCTTCTTGTTAGTTTACATAAAAGCTTCCATTGAGAACATCTCTTCCTAAACTTCAGGATGATCTCTGGGGGTCTCTTGTGGATGTATATGCAGGTTTTGTTTGTAAACAGTACTGAACTTTTGAAAATGAAAGTTTAGTTTCTCCTTTATTGCCTACAAATTAGTTAAGTCCTGTTCTAGCACTTTTGCAATAGCAGAAATACTTGGTTATTACTATAACTTCATTGTAGAGACATAGGATAAACCACATAAGTAAGAAATTTGTGTTTTTTTTCATGAAACGTGATAGTTAATATATAAGTAATCATATTTACTTACTTGCTACTCTTTTAAGTGTAACTCTTGCCATTCTCTGGCACCAGATGCTCTTTTTTTCTTCCAGGAAAACAGACCAAAACTCTATCATATAGATAGTGTTACTTATAGCATTAGTAGATAGTGTTACTACTTGTCATCCACAGTCTGAGATAAGTCATAATCAAAGCTTCCTTTTTTTTTTTTTCTTTTTTTTTTAGACTGAGGCTTGAGAAATTATTTTCATCAGACCTTTCTTCCTGCCATGCTGTGTCCCTTTCTGGCAGACTGGTATCCCAAGTAGTTAGATGGTAGCTCTAGACATTTGTATGTCTGCTGTTTGGCCAAAGGACAGCAGTGTGATAGGGTGACTTTGGTATCAAACTGATTTTTAAAAGCTTCGTGGTTGTTTTTGTTTGTTTGTTTGTTTTTAACAACAAACACCCCCCCCCTCCAGCTGGAGGCAAAAAGAACAGGACTTACATGCTGCAAGGCAGGGCACAGACACTTGACACCTCTTCAGTAGATGTATGCTGGTGTAAGTGACGAACTCCTGCTTTGTTTGATGATGGGAAACGTGGTGCTTATTATGATTTCTACGGCTTGCTATGCACTGTTGCTACTACTGTAACATAATCTGATTCGGTGAAAACAGCTCAAGGGTTTAACTTCAGCCCTTCCTTCGTCTTTTGTCTCCCTCTGCTGGATTTCTTGAACTCTTTTTCCTGTTACTTCAGTTGTATAGTATTCATAAAGTCAAATGCTTTGTAGAATACTTACAGCCTTCAGGAGCAGATCCCTTTTATTTCTGGTGGAGATTTCACAAAACGGTATTGGCACTGGATGACCCCATTTTTTGTGCTGTGTTCAGAACGCGGCTCGTTCCGGCGCGGCGCGGCAGGCGCGTACTTAGCGCAGCGGCGGGGCGGGCTGGGCTGTGCCGGCGGGCG
>VXAA01001712.1:656791-704847 GCA_013399115.1 Anseranas semipalmata | reverse complement strand
GGCCGGTGCGCGGTGAGGCGAGGGCGGCGGGTGAGCGGGTCGGGTCGGGTCGGGTCGGGTTTTCCTACGGTGCCCCGCGGGGGGACGGGTCCTTGCTCGGGGCGCCGCGGAGCTCGGTCGGCGGGGCAGGGGTAGCGGGCTCGGGCAGGCGGGGCGGTTCGGAGGCTTTGCTGGCGGCAGCGGTGCTCGCCCGGTCGGCTGCCGCTTTCTCGCCCCGGCGGGGCTGAGGGCTGCCTCCCGCCTCCCGCCGCGCTGCGGTACGCTGCGGTTCGTGGCTGTGCGGGCGCTGGGCGTGGCGCGCCTGAGGGGAGCGGGCTTGCTGCTCCCGGGTGGTGAAGCTACCGGGTTCTCCTGAGTTTTCAGCGAGCTTTGAACGCTTGGATTTCACCCTGAGCTAGTGTTGTTAGTCAGTTAAAAGTGAGGAATAAGCGTACTTCTACCGAGCTTTGAACCTTATTTACTTCTTTTAGAATGAAGGAGCTTGTAAGAGGGAGGCTGTGTTTTCTGCAGAAAAACTTCGTGAATATTTTAATATTTTCAAGACACAACTATAGCAATAGGGAGAGGGGAAACTTGTTGTTACGGTAGTTATTTTAAAGCTGAGCTGAAATGCCAGAAAGCACTGAAACGATTCATGGTTCACAGCCATGCTTATTTACAGAGTGCTGGATGGAGTGACAACGCATGCCGTTTAGCACTCGGGTACCATAGAAGTAGTTTCCTGTCTCAAACTGGATTGAGAAACAAACACATTCTGAAACTCTTGAAACTTTCCTTGAAACTTTTGAGCTATGAAAACGTTGTGTAGTCACGATGTAATTGTTTCAGTTCTGAGCATGCTCCAAAAGCTGTAATTTCAAAGTGTAGCGTTTTAAAAAAAAAAACTTCTGCTGGAGCAATGGTTAGCTTGCTGCTTTCACATCATGTGCTTTCCTTTTTAAGCTGTGACCATTCACTTTTTTATTAAAGATGTATGCAATTTTTAAAGGATCTAAAGGCAGGTGAGTTCTTGTTGACTTTTAATGGCGAATTAATAGCAGCTGACAAGTCTGCAGAGGGTAGTGATGTCAAACCTATAACAACCCGATGACTACAATGCAGATACAACGATGAAAGTGTGTTTTTTCTATACAGGTTGGATGGATACAGCTTTCCGAATTTTTAAATGTAGAAAAGATGAGAAACCACTTTTATAGTTTTTCTTCTATCCATTAAGTTAGTTATCTTTTGCTATTCATATATGTAATATAATGATCCAAAATAAGTTCTAAACATATTGTACCAGATGTCTGTATTGACTGTCTTATTTTGATACTGGCTTTTGTATTATATATCAAAATGCTGAAAAGATCTGCTCTCTGTGTTCTTAGCTTTCCTATCCACTGTTAATAATTTTGTTATTTTGTTGGTGTCTGTTAGTTGTCGAGCACCATGAGTGTAAGTAGCTCTGAGTGAATGGAGGCATGACCTTAAATTCCCTTTATTCGGGAATCATTGGAAATCATTTGGAACAAATATCCATGATGATCTTTGTTACTAAACAATTAGATTGTTTTATGAAATGGTGCTTCTTCATGATGTTTCTGAAGCGAATCATAGAACTCAATAAATTGAATCAAATAGTCTACTGTTGGTGGAAATGGTCGTTCAAGTATAGAATAATAATTTTTTTTAAGTGCTGGAAGTGAAATGGGGACACTAATTGTTACGTTAATATTTGTGGAGCATATATTTACTGTGGTATATGTAAGGAGCTCTTCATGCCTCGAAATATAACTTGTATCTGTCATAAGCATCATAAAATTTTTGCTTTGTCTCTCCAGGTTCCATGAGAAGAAGCAACCAGATACAATCTTTTAGGAAAGCTATTGTATTTGTTATAATCCTAATGTTAACTTGCTTGAAGACAAAATGCCTATTTACACAGTTCCTGCAAGAAACCACTCTGAGGCACAACGTACTACCACTTTTCAGAAGACATCATCACAAAATGCCTTTACCAACAGCATCATGTCTGGCCAGCATCTGACGTCACAGGTGTCGGGAAAAGAAAAGGATAGTCTTCTTTCGTGTTCTCAGAATAAGACTGAGGAAGTAAATAGGACCTATGTGATTTCAGCTTGTAAAAATGCAGATGACACATCAATGACATTGAAACCTCAGGGCAGATTGACACTCCAGAGGAGAACTAGAGCAAGCAAAAAATTGGTGTCCAGTAGTGAACAATCGGATAACAGTACAATACAGAGCACAGAAAATACACAAATGGAGAAAAGACTTACTCTACAGAGGCGTGTGAAGACTGGCTCTGTAGAGAAGAGTAAAATTAATTGGAATACTGTGCCTGCAATAGAAAATAATGACTTGGCTGCAGAAAGAAATTACAAGACTGCACTTCCACCAAATATTAGTAATAATGATACTCATATTAAACCAAGCTGTATGTTAGCTGGGGGTCAGTCAAATATGAAGTTGCATTATAACCTGAACAACAAGGATTTGTTTGGTAATGTTGAAAATGATAAGCGCACACATTTAGAACATAGGATAAGCGCTGCTGACTCCAAATTTGAAAATGAAGTTCATATATCAGAACAATTAGTTACCTCAAAATGTATTAATAGGATATCAGGAGAGCAACCGAATGACAAAGGTGATATAAATAAGCTAGCTGGAAAGCAAAGGTTGCAACATTTAATTATAAAGCATAACTGTTTGGAAAGACCAAGAACACCTATAAAAGGTTCAAAAGAAGGATTTAAGTATACACCAAAGAAAAGCATATTTCAGGATCAATCATCTCTGTCTGCTTCAAATAAACGAACACTTCAAATTGTGTCAAAAAAGGAAACCGGTGTCTCTAGCTCTCCTCCTGTGAGTAGAAGTGCAAATGCAAAAGAGAATGCAGACATGCTAGCTGAGAGCAATAGCACTGAGAAAGATATTTTCAAAGTAGAAAACAGCAAAGTGATTGTAGCTGTACGTGTACGGCCTTTCAGTAACAGGTTTGTATCTTGGACTTGTTTCTGATGCTACATAATACCTTATATAGTGTTTGTTCATTTCTGTTTTGTATTTTTGAATTTTTTTCATTGGCCGAATAAGGAGATAATACATACTTTGAAATTAGCCAATATTTCAACATCAAGGTGAAGATTTTGAGAGGTTGAATTGATTGTATAGTAGCTTGGGACTATTGTTTAAATCATCATTAGCTGAAGTATTTTGAGCTTGAATGCTTTTTATGTTTATCAAACGGGTGTTTTTTTTTTAACAATGATTTTTATTTTCATAAAGCGATTGATTGGAATTGCGAACTTAAAGAATGTAGCTTATGCTTTTTAATTTTTCTTTTTTCAATTTTTTCCTTCCATTCAGAGAGAAAAATGAAAACTCACTTCCCGTAGTCTCCATGAGTGGCTCAGAGACAGCTGTACGAAATCCAAACACAAACCAAGTTTACAACTTCAGTTACGACTTCTCTTTCTGGTCTTTTGACAAGTGTCACCCTAATTTTGCAAGCCAAGCACTGATATATAAAACTTTGGCATTGCCACTTCTAGAAAGAGCTTTTGAGGGATATAACACTTCTCTTTTTGCTTATGGGCAGACTGGTTCTGGAAAATCATACACGTAAGTTCCTAAAAATAATTGTTAGAATTCTGTAGGAACCAATTATTATGCAGTGTAAAGTTATGGCAAGAGATTATATGTAATAGATTTAATAGTTATTAAATTGTGTTAAAATGTTTTCATATATTTTAAAACAATAAAACAAAAGTAATGAAAACATTGATATTTAAAATTGAGACAAAGCTGTAGAATCTCTTTTTATGTATCTGACCTCTTTCTACTTCTAGTGAACAAAATAAAAGGACTTTTCAGAGATTTTAGTGAAGAAAAACTTTTAATGCTGAGAGCTTCTCAGATCTACCAGTGTTGTTGTTCACAACTGTTTGTTTTGTGTGTGGAATGACATCTTTTAAAGTATATTACAGTTTTTGGACAAAAGACAATTGTAATTATGGTTGTGACTGTTCATAACTTAAAAGGACAAATCCAAATATTTGTGGCACTGTTCATTTGAAATCTATTCTTTACACACAATAATCCCATACAAATAGTGTTTTGAGGTTTTATAGTTAATTTTCTATACCTCATGTGTATTTTTCAATAGAATGCCTAGTAAATCTTTTTCTTTCCAACTCTGCATCTATTAAGTCATTTATAATTCCAGTGAAGTATTATAGAATTTTAAGTTGAGGATCAGAAATACTTTTATTTAACACAATTTTATGGTTTTATTCACTTATCATAGATAAATAACTTACACAGAGGCAGGATTTTCATTTTAAGTGGGGACTTAAAATGTAGTTATGTTTATTTAGTGTCACCAAAAAGAAGATACACTCAATATTGTTATAATTGTTATCCTATTAGTAGTATTCTTTTTCTTTTCCTCTGCTTTCAGGTAAACTGATTACTTACCTTTAACCTGTTGTATTTTCAGCAAGGCTGAAATTGATATCAATAATAACTGTGTCCTCAGGTCAGGTCTACACAACAAACTTCTGATAACTATTTTGTGTAGCTGTGTGAGCCAAGACTCTAAACTAGCTGAATTAGTCTAGTATACTGTTTTTCTGCAGTGGCAAAGCTAGACAGGAAACATCTATGCCAGAGGTGGAGGGGGGCTTGGGTTACTACACTGACAGGATGCAGAGAATATGGTAGACATACATGTTAGGATATCAAACATCTATAGGTTTTTTGATTATAATACAACTTACTCCTCTTCAGTTGCTCTAGGGTTTCTCTTTGACTTGGCTTTTCAACCCATATCTCAAGGGATGAATCGGGGAAATTATAAAAGACCTCAGACATCATCTTGTCCACACCCCTGCTCAAACACATGCCAACTTAGATCAGGTTTATTTCTATAACTATTTACTTTTATTACTTAAAGAAACATATGATGTTTTAACTTCAGCTATACAATAAATATTAAAATTAGCCATAAAGAGTTGGAAAACTGAACTAACATTTTTGTAACTACAGGATGATGGGGTTTGATGAAGACAGAGGGATAATTCCAAGACTTTGTGAAGATCTTTTCACTCAAATAGCACAAATGGACAAGCAGCAGGTACTATGTTTATGCGGTTGAGCTTATGTTGAATTATGAGGAAACTGGTGCATTTCAGTATCTCAGTAACTATTTCATTCTTTCATTTTCTACCGTAGTGCTGATCCACTTATTAATGCCCGTATTTTATTGCTAATTCAAATCTTATTTCTGCTAGTACATCTGATTAACAGGATTCTCTAAATAGTCCAAATCAACATTGTTTTGCTTCCTTATTGACAATAATGTACAAAAGAAATAAGGGCATGATAGAGTAGAATTCAAAGCATATGAATTAATCTTAAAACATTGACACGTGTCAATGTGAAATACACTCAAATAGTATTCTAATTCTGTTTTTCTAGTTCAGTATTACTGAAATTTCTTAAATAAAAATTCAGCTATGCCTACCTGAATTCTTAAGACTTTAAAATTTTCATTATAAATAATGTTTTGTTTCTTTCTCTGTTCTGAGAATAGATCTTTTTATTCATACATAACTACATAAGAGTGGCCTTCTATTAGGGGATGGGAATGTTTATTCTGATTACAGTTTCTTTCGATTTTGATTCCTGTCCTACAGCTATGGTAAGTGGATTAAAAAACAAAGTGGTGATCCTTTCCAGAGTGATTTAAAGAAGTGTTTTTACATTCTGTTTCTCCCCAAATTGATTGGCATAGTAATGATAAATTTAGAGAATGATATTGAATAGCAGGATCTGGTAATCTATGTTAGTTTCCAAAACAAAGAACGATGAAAATGTTTCTTGAACTATATAAAAATCTTTTTCTTATTATTAGGTCTTGTATCATCTTGAAATGAGCTATTTTGAAGTTTACAATGAGAAAATTCATGATTTGCTTGTCTTTAAAGCTGAAAGCAGACAGAAGAAACAACCAGTAAGTTGCCCACAGAAACAAGTATATACACAATCACAAAATAGTGGCATTTGTTCTGTAAATAAAAATGCACAAATGACAGGTGATCATTGCTTTGTTACCTAAGTACTTTAGATTGCTAGTGGGATTCAAGATTTAAAAAAAAAAAATTATACGACTTCAAGCAAAATGCTTGGCACTTCAGAAGTGCTAAGCAAAAAATCTTGCTGAAATAGAAACAAGATGATTCATTGAATCTCTCAAAACTGTTGTTAACATCTCTTCTTACCTGTGAAGTGAAGATATTGTCAGCCTTTTTAAGAAAGACCCTTAGAATACTAGTTATCTATCAAGTCTCCAGATTATATTAAGTCTTCCGTGCAATATAATTTGAGTTACAATCTTGTAATTTGGGTGGAATTCTAAAATGAAAGGATGGCAAGGCATATGGCATATACATATACAGAATTTGATCCATTAAAAACAGTGTTTGATCCATCACCCTCCTCAGTTCTTGGTCCTACTGAAATGTTCTTTCACTTCTGAAAATATCTGTGTATTGTTTATCTTCTGGGATGCCTGTTCACTACTGATTTTCTGTATCTAATTGCAGTCAATAGTATATTAATGGAAAAAAATGTTAATATTTGCAAAGGGAGAATTTTTCCCCATTTTGCTTCTTTTGTGTATTCACATTGCACAGCTACAGAAAACTACTATCATTTAAGAACTTAAGACCAAAAAAAATGGGTAACTACTTTCAGATACTTTGCCCTGGATAATTTACTGCTTAGAGCTACAGGGCTGTCAGGAAGTTCCTTGTTTTGTTTGTTGTTTATTTTTGTTTAGCTTCCCAAGAAGCTAGAAGGAGGGGGAGGGATCAGTGACCCAATTAACTAGTTAAGGATCACTAGTTAAATTAGCCTAGCTAATTTTTGATGCTTGTATGTTAGAATATGTAAAACCATAAGCTAAACAAATTTGTGTGAAGTAGGGGATGTAGGGTAGGAATTTATCATCACACTTGATTTAACCCCCCCCCGCCCCAACCAACCAAACACACAAAACACCCTGTTTTCTGTGCTTGGCAATATTGAACAGTGTACTGGCTGCTACTTGTATGTAAACCATGAGTTTTAGTTTATGAGAGAGAAGATATGCTGTATTCAACTTGCTATTGAAAGAAGTCATTTATCCTAAACTTGAGATTTATGTGGACTAGCGTTCAACTGAGTTTTGTCAGTGGTTTTGAGCTAACCTGTTTAACTTGGAAACATATGTTGCAGCAGCAAAGGGTTGTTGGAGGTGTCTTTTTTTTTTCATGTAAATCTGTTATTTAATATATTAGATATTTTGTAGTTTTATCCAAATATTCTTGGAGTTAGCTCTGTGAGCAATGGCCTTGAGCAGTCTACTGTGATTTCTTGGGCAGCTAGAAACATCCAGTTTTAAGTATTTTCCAGAAAATGTTGCTCTAGAATATTATAATCAACAAAATTTAGCATGAGACTTTGTGCTAGGTATGTACACAAACTTTTACTTACTTTTAAGATGATCTTGATCTAACTAATGCATCCCTAATAGTTGTTTTGTTTTTTTAATTGTTCTTACCAGCTCCGTGTAAGAGAACATCCAGTGTTAGGACCATATGTGGAAGACCTAACAGTGTAAGTCTGAACTACTCTCAGGAAGTCTTAACTACATCGGGAAGTGCTTCTTTGCTGTGCGGGTGACAGAGCACTGGAATAGGTTGCCCACAGAGGCTGCGGAGTCTCCCTCCTTGGAGATCTTCAAAAGCTACCTGGACACGGTCCTGGGCAACCTGTGCTTTTGGTGTCCCTCCTTGAGCAGGGGGATTGGACCAGATGATCTCCAGAGGTTCTTTCTGACCTTAAGCATTCTGTGACTTTAATAAATGTATGGCATAATCCTGAAATAGCGTGCTTCATCTTGAGGCTCTGTGAAAGCTTATGTACTCACTAATGAATTAGGCAAAATCTTAGTTTCATGCAGTTTTACAGAAACATGTACCTGTGTCTAGCTTGACTTGCTTTATTCTCGTTGGCTCTTGTATCATTAGAATTACTTTATGTTCAGAAACAAACGGAAGTCTCAAGACAACTGGAGC
The DNA here is from genome assembly GCA_013399115.1 of Anseranas semipalmata. Classification (NCBI taxonomy): domain Eukaryota; kingdom Metazoa; phylum Chordata; class Aves; order Anseriformes; family Anseranatidae; genus Anseranas; species Anseranas semipalmata. Next base: position 696,715 of record VXAA01001712.1, on the reverse strand, counting down.
TTTCATGATATATTTGTATTTTGTCTGTAAGTGGGGAAGTATTTCAGAGCTCATGCAACAGGGACAACTGTAGAAAGAAAACAGTCTGAATACAAACTTTTTTTTTTCCCCCCCACTGTAGGAATGTTGTCAGTTCTTACTCTGATATCCAGGTAAGAGTTATTTGGTTATATTTCTTCTTGTGCCTTCCGTTGCTGCTGAAAACTAAATTCCATGGAAGGCAAGAAAAAAATACAGATTGCCCAGTATTCTATGATATTTCAGCTGATGATTTAAAAGTATAAAGAGCAGTAGTCCTATGTCATGGAGCTGAGTAGACGTATACAGGGAAGTGTCACTCTCTTCACATGGTCATCTCTTAAACTTAAGTTTTGATTCGTCCCTTCTAGAGTCATCGTTTATGTTGATAACTTTATCTGCAAACATTTTAAACTGCAGTTAACTGCCCAAAGTACATTTTGTTTTCACATCTTGACTTTTATCTCTTACAGAGTTGGCTTGAACTAGGAAATAAGCAGAGAGCAACAGCTGCTACAGTAATGAATGACAAGAGCTCTAGATCTCATTCTGTCTTCACCCTGGTCATGACACAAACCAAGGTATTGCTAGGTATTTTAATTATCTGTTCAGCTTGCATAGTTTGAAAATTATGTGCTGCCTAGAAAATTGGGAGCGTATACTTGAATGAGGTGAGTAAAGGCCAGTGAATTTTTAACATGGCTTTCTATACAGCCAACTTGTTTTGTTTTATGTGGTTTGAGTGCATTCTGTTGTCTCTGTTCTACGTATATTTATAGAAGTAACATAAATAAGTCTAGACTGGCAGAGCTAGGAGTAGTTCCAAGTAGTTCAGGATACCTCTCTCACCCATTTGTTTCCGGGATATAGGCTTTACAACTTCTTGTTTGACTTAGATGTGCAAGAGCCAAAACCTGACTTACTGAGGTAATCCTGAAAACGGAAATGAAATAAATAGAGCTCCTCAGAAGTCTATAGACTGTCAATTTTCTCCATTTACAAATAACATTTTGTTGTTTTCTTGGTTCTAATTTTTCAGCCCAATTACCTAATCTCTGTGATCCTTCCCCTCACCATTCCTGCCACTAGATTATTTCTTCTATCAGAACTAGTCATCAGACTTTTCCACTGACTGTTTAGCTGGTCTTCATTGATCTAAGTCAGTAACAGCTTACTGATTTCTGTTGGTAATGGATAGAGGCAATAGTCAAACTTCAGCAACAAACCGTAGTTTTAGGTATCTGTTTTTGTGTGGTTTATGCTTAAACAGTTATTCAACTGTAAGCACTTCATGCTATGGTTAGTGGTATGGACTTAGTCACCTTCCGGGGATGTACACGAAGGTATCCTGTCAAAAAGTAAATGGAAACATCAGTTTTTATTTATTTATTTTAAAGTGAAAAGCTTGTTAGATTTCTGCTTGTCCTCAGGCTTTTTATTTTGAGTCAAATGCAAGCGTCTCTACTTTTTTCCAGGTAGAATTTGTGGATGAAGAGCAACGTGACCGTAGTCTTACCAGTCACATAAATCTAATTGATTTAGCTGGCAGTGAATGCTGCTCTGCAGCTCAGACCACTGGAGAAAGGCTGAAGGTAAACCACAATTGGAAATCTGTGGGGAGGGGGGAAGATCAACTCCACAGAATACCCCTAAACTTCAAAGCATCCTGGCCTACCAGGACTCTTGGGCAAGAACTGTAGTCATAAAAGGATACATGGCCCTTATGCTCATAAATGTTGCGGAGCATTTTGTCAGTGAGTGCGGGTGGCCCTAAGAAGCTGTTTTGACTGCAGTGTGGCAGGCCAGCTCTTGGCTGGGACAGCACTCCCTCTGCTGTGCAGGCCTGACGGTGCTCTGAAAGGAATGAGGATGAACTGCATGCATGAGTAGCTGACTTTCCAATTAATGAATGAGATGTTGAACAGAGCTGGGGCTTGCCCCTTTTCTTGGGATTTGAGTAAACAGTTTCTAGTAAGATACTTTCTTTCAATCTGCCATGGTAAATTTGATGGTTCTCAAGACTGTTTATTTTAAGACTGGGGTCTCTGTTATTTCCAAGTGAAGATCTTCTAGGATACTCTTGCAACTTGTTTTTTAATCAATAGTGACATTTAATGTGGTACATCTGTACTATACATTGAATAAGCACAATTAAATCAACAGTTAATAGCATCACACAAGTAAATACAATTGTATTATAATTATTTTTATTTTTGCTTTGTGTAGGAGGGTGCGAGTATTAATAAATCACTATTAACCCTTGGAAAGGTTATTTCTGCACTCTCTAAGCAGTCTCGAAATGGAAAAAAAACTTTCATTCCTTACCGGGAATCTGTCCTTACTTGGTATGTATGCTCCAGATTTTTTTTGTATAGAAGTAAAGGCCTTCTCAGGCTGTGGATTCCCCTTCTGTCCAGGAGACGTTCCTTGCTTTACCTCTGTGCTACCCACCGCCAACCCTCTACTGCAGAAGTAGGGTCATAGGAGAAGCAGGGTGGATGGAATTATTCCATCTCTGATTTGGGGTCTAGTACATTAATCACCTCTTTTCCTAGACATGCTTCACAAAGGAATGTGTTGCTACGCTCTTCTGACAGCATCCTTGCTTTGGTGCTGTTCCTTGTCCATCTTACCATGGAACTAAGTCTACATCTCTTTTGCGCCTCGTATCATTAGTTTTTTAACTACTTGCTTGTCATACTATCTTGGCATCAGAAACTTCAGTTTCATAACGCTTCTTGCGTTACCGGTGACAGGTTTGCTAGCAGCTGGTTAAAGTGGTTTGAACTAAGGCAGGTGCTTAGGTGTCTTAAAAGTTACTCCCCCATAATGGTGCTAATTCCATAGTGACGTTCAGGTAAAGACAAAAATTTGAAAGTATGGCTTGCTATTAGAGCAGTTCCTATGTTTCTGCACCCAGAGCAAATGTTCTTTCTGCTTAGAAATCTGGAACTTGGATTTCAAAATGATGTATAGAAGGAAGAAATTAGGTTCTTGCATCAGGTAAAGGACAAACAGGACCTTGGTTTGTATTACAAGTAGCTGACAATCACTCTCCCACTACTCTCAATGTAGCAAGATGCTAGGTATTTCGTATTTAATCTGTTCAGATTTAACTTTCATTTCAATGCTGGGAGGGAGAAAAATAACTTCTAATTTCCTGTCAAATGAAGGTTATTAAAGGAAAGTCTTGGTGGAAATTCACAAACTGCCATGATTGCCACAGTAAGTCCAGCTGCCAGCAGTACAGAAGAAACTCTCAGCACTCTTCGCTATGCAAAACAAGCTTGTTCAATTGTCAACATTGCTAAAATAAATGAAGATGTGAATGCCAAGTTAATCAGAGGTGAGGTTGACATCTGCAGTCTTTAAGGGCTTTTTTTTCATTTCCATTTGTGTTTAACTTATTGCTCCATGAGAGAGATTACTACTAATAATTGTGCTGACTGACCACTGGTTTATTCGCTCTTCAGATGTTTTCTAGTCGAGATTTTTATAAATTGCAAACACCATAATCTTCGAGACAGTTTTGCTGTTTTATTAACTTCTTAAAATTGATTTAATTGATAAATAACATTTTGGTGTGCCCGCAGTAATGCTTACCTTTGTGTATTAGTTGTATTCAGTTTTTCTTAATAACACATTAGTCGTGTGCTTTGTGATTTTAAATATAACAATCTTTCCTCTCTGCTTTTCATGTATAATCCTGCAACTAGGCTAATAGGATATCTTCTTTGTAATATTATGCTCCTTTGTGAGTTGTGTATTTGTTTGTTTTTCCAAAGTTCAGACAATATCTTAGGTAACAGTTGAGAACCTGTAACAGGGAAAGATGTTTTGCTTTTAGTTAGATATAAGGATGTTTTCTAGTATTGTACTGAAAGTCTAAACACTACTTTATCTTTTTTGTGTGTGTGTGTTGTGTTTTTGTTTTGTCTAATATAGAATTGAAAGCTGAAATTGAAAGACTGAAGGCAGCTCAGAAAAGTGCTCAGAACACTGATCCTGAAAAATACAGGCGTTATTTGCAGGAAATAACATCTCTGAGGGTAAAACTGCATCAGCAGGAGAGGGACATAGCAGAAATGCAAAGGTGGGGCAGTCAATAACATCTTTTAAAAAAGCAAGTGGTAAAATTTATATGCTTTAATTTTGCTACTAAGATAATGTTAAGTTATTTTTCCCCTTAATATATTAAGGGCATGGAAAGAAAAACTCGAACAAGCAGAAAAAAGGAAATTAGAAGATATAAAAGAATTGCAGGTATGTTTTCTTTATTCTGTTTGTCCCTTCACTTTACATAGGAAATAGTACAGAAAGATATCAGCAATCCTTGCGGAAGAATTAGAATAGTTCAAAGATTTGTTTTCTTTAATGCTGTTCATTTAACAGGCTAATATAGATATTTGGATACACAAAGTAAATAGTCTTTTTGCTGACATCTCTTTTATCTAGAAAGCAGGAATTGCATTCAAAATGGACAATCATTTACCAAACCTTGTCAATCTCAATGAAGATCCCCAGCTTTCTGAGGTGCTGTTGTATATGATCAAAGAAGGAGAAACTACAGTTGGAAGGTATACACCGAATTCCAAACATGATATCCAGCTTTCTGGAGTGCTAATTGCTGATGACCATTGGTAAGTAGTATTCTTTGAAGTTGTTTTTCTTTTTATACTTGCGCCAGAGCAGGAAATACTTCTTCTGATCCTTGTCCTGCTTTTGGAGTCGCTCTTTCTTCTGGCAGTAACAAAATACAGTTTTCTAACTAGGGAAGATACCACTTAGGGATAATTTTTATATTGTTCAGTGATTAACGTAACTTCGTTCTATTTCTCCCTAGAAACCTGTTATCCAAGGTAGTTTAATTTCTTAGTACATTTTGTTAATAGAGTGAAATTTTCTGTTCATGTAGAAATCCAGGAGAAGGACCTGATCAAATGATTCTGTGTACGATAACTCTTTCCCATTCATCTTAATGTAATATGAAATGCCTTTACAATTCTCACTTAAAATTGAAAGTAGACAACAACTTGGCCAGGTTGCAGAAATGTTGTTTAAAGCGCATCCTGTGCTATTGATTGTAGACAGAATGCTGGAAGAAATTTAATGAATCAATTACTAAAAATATGAAAGACTTGGATATGTTGGGAAATTAAGCTTTAAAAAAAGAAATGCTCAGTTGACAGGGTATCGTAATGATTTTTGTTTTTTTAGTAGGAGGTCTATTAAGAAACATCACTTGTAATTAACATAAGCTACTTATATCACAAACGTTTCTTGCTTTCAGTGTTATAAAAAATAATGTTGGCGAAGTGAGTATTATTCCACTGAGAGAAGCAAAGACGTATGTAAATGGAAAATGCATTTTAGACCCAACAGTTCTGCATCACGTAAGTAACTGACTTGGTAAAAGAGGAATATATGCATGTGTGGATTTTGTAGCTGTATTAATATTACAATTTCAGACTAAAGTTTTTTATAGAGGGCTCTGAAACCTTTTAAATACTTGTCTATTCCCATTCAATTTCTACCCCTACCCTCTCTGTTTCAAGCCTATAAATCTAAAAGTTAGAATGATTTTTTTTTTTTTCCTCCTTCCTTGTAGGGTGATCGAGTGATCCTGGGGGGAGACCATTATTTCAGGTTTAATCATCCAGTAGAGGTTCAGAAAGTTAAAAGGCCATCTTGTGGGACTACGTTTTTGCATGATGGTCCTAAAGATTTTGAATTTGCAAAGAACGAGCTGCTTATTGCACAAAAAACTCAGTAAGCATTGTATCTTTTTGTTCTAAAAATAAATTTACAGTTGTTAATGCAACTGTGCAGTAACTTTAAGTAGTAGGAAACTTAAGATCATTATTTTACTATACGTGAAAGTTGGAAACCAGAATGCTTATTGTTAACTCATTTTATAACGGAAATACAAGTTCCAGGCTTAGCTGAAGTGAATGCATGCCTATAGATGTGATCACTACAATCCAGTCCACTTGTCAAGAATGCAGACCACTATTTAAAGAAACACTAAGCTACAGAGGTCCACAAAGTAGCGTATCTTTTTAGTTGCGTTTCTCCCCAAGTACATAATGAGTCAGAAATTGTCTTTTGATGTTTTAGAGAGAGATATAAAGCCTGAAAAGCAAATATGCTATGAAAATGAGAGGAGAGACCAAAGTTACAACTTGGGTTGTCTGTGATAGTGCAGTGTTATTCATAGTTGCTGCTTTGCTGTGAGTTATTAAACTGACTATATTGTCTTATTGACTTAAAATATACTTTTCTGCATTTAATGTGATTTTAGTGAGTTTCTATTACAGTTTTTAATTTTGTAAAAGTTACATAATAAAATAAATTTGGAAATCAAGTAGTGTAAAATATGGGGTTTTTTTTCCCTTTTCACCTGTGTCTGTGTTTTCCTGATGAAATCAAAAATAACTAGGTAAAATATAAAAGTTGTAAAATACATGTTCATTATTAAGATTAGAGGCTATTGAGCATTACTCTTCGTTTTCATGATAGAAGTGAATAAGATTGTAATCTCTATGCAGCCTATAAGAGATTAAAGCCAGCATTCTAAATGTATGATACTTCCACTTGTAGGCTTGAAACAGAAATTGAAGAGGCACGACTCAAAGCCAAGGAAGAAATGATGCAAAGTGTCCAAATCGCAAAAGAGATGGTTCAGCAAGAACTGACATCACAAAAAGAAGCTTATGAAAGCAAAATAAAATCACTGGAAGCGGAGGTGGTAAGTTGCATTTGCATCATTATATAAAACATAGCAGTAAAATAGAATAAATCAGAAAGTAATAAAAGAGAAGCAGTAGTATGTGGGGATTTTTTGGACATGTTTTGTGTGGTGGTTATTTTGTTCTTTTTTGTCTTGGTGTCTTGCATGCTGTAACAGTGTATCAGGGAGTGTTGAGCCTCATTCTTTATTTAAATATAAGTACATAAATAAAGTCACCATTACTAGCACAAGAAGTTGTAAAATAGGTATACCCTTCAGAATTATTCTCAGCATTTTGGTTGATAGAATTAGTCAGGAATTAAAATATTAATAAATATTAATCCAGTGTGAATTTGATGAGGGTGTAACTTGTATGTGAAGAAAAATCGCTACAAAATTTTATTCTGAGTCTTCTAAATTACTACAATATTTTAGTTAACATGGCATTATTTTTTTCTTCTGTTTGCATACTTGTTATATTCTATAGAAGTATTTATAAGACTATAATTCTGTATATAATTTGTATATAATTGTGCATTGTGGCAAAACAATAAAGATGGAGATTTTCTTTATTAAAGATGCTATAGGTGACATAATACAATGCTTGTGAACATTGCTTTCATTCATATAACTTTCCATTGCTGACAGTGGGCTTCAGTAGTCCACAGTGGCTGTGTGTTCTCAATGTATTGAAGTAAAAATAAACCTTAGTATCTGCTTACGGGATGGATCAGAAGGGCTGTAGAAGTAGTATACCTCCTTTCATTTGTCCTTTGTTATATTAGAGAGAAGAATCTCGTAAGAAGCACATGCAAGAACTGAATAACCAAAAGGCTGCAACTAAAATAGAGGAGCTAGAGAAGGCAAAGCAAAATCTTGAGCTAGAACTACGCTTCAACAAGAAGCGGTTGGAAATGGAGACCTTAGCTACCAAACAGGTATTTAAAAACAAAGCAAAGAAGCCCCAAGCTTTTTAGGTGATAACCGTGTCTTTTAAACAAATCATTGTATGTGAAATGTTTTTTGGGGTGGGTGGTCTTGGGGGGGGGTTGTTTTTTCTTCTGTGTGATTTTATGCAAATAAATACATTTTGTTTACCCTCTGAATATGCTATTGTATACAATTCAGAGATAAACTAGTACTGACTTTATTTCTCATGTAATGTGGACTGTTTTGCTCATGTACCAAACTTGAGTGACCATTGCCTATGCCAAAAGTCACGACTCTAAGAATTAATGTAGTAATAACGTTTTTTGGCTGGTGTTCTTATCTGACTTCCGCAACAAATACTATTTCCTTTTTTTTTTTTTTAACGTTGCGTCCTTTTCATTTCAGTATTTCTTTTAAGCATTTCAGTATCTAAGCAAAACGAGAAAATTGTTAAGGTTTAAGATGAAGGGTTTCATACTGATGGCAGATGTGGAAGATACATTAAATTCTGTTCTAAAAGTCCTTAAAATAACAACAAAACTATTTTGCTTAAGTGAACACTACTGAGTTTCATGGTTTTTTTTGTTTGTTCATTTTTCCCCTTCCTCAGGCTCTGGAAGATCATACTATTCATCATGCGAAGATACTTCAGGCTCTAGAAGCTGAGAAACAGAAGATTGCTGAAGAAATACAAACCCTTCAGAAGAATCGTGGAAGTGGGAATAAAACAATGACTAGTATGTGTGTAGATAATGTTGCAGGAGCAGTGCTGACTTCTCTTTTGCTCAGTGGACTTGGATTTAGTGGTTGTGGATCCAGAAGCTTTTTTTTCTTCCTCTGACACTTCTCTAACAATCCTGAACACGAAGAGCCTTATGGCTGCTTTGATCCTTTACCTTCTTAAGCAATGTATATCAGACTGCTAAAAGATCTGTTTTAATCACAGTTGAGGTGGTTAGACATGTAGTCTGCATTTACCCCAATTACTTAAAAGTTCTTCCTTAGTCTGGCAGAACTAGTTAGGATTTAACTCATTGGGGGAAACTGGAGTAACAATTAATTCTGTTTTACTTTCCTACCTCATAGCAGTGTAATATATAGTGTCTAGTGTTATGTCTCTATTTCTGAAATACGCTTTACCTGTTCCTTTTTAGAGTGTTATCTTGGCTGGGAAGTTTGTTTTTCCCCCCCCAATGTATTGGGAAATTGGGAATCCACAGAACTGCTATTGGCTGAAATCCATTCAAGTGTGTGTGTGTGTGTGTTTTTTTTTTTTTTTACCTTTAAGCTTGTTGCATAGCATTGTTGATCTGTTTAATCATGTGCTGTATTCTTTATTAGTTCCTCTTAACTGGAATTCTTTGAAGTTATCTGTGATGATTAAAGAAGCCAACACCATTAGTAATGAATNCGCAATGTATTGGGAATCCACAGAACTGCTATTGGCTGAAATCCATTCAAGTGTGTGTGTGTTTTTTTTTGTTTTTAACCTTTAAGCTGTTGCATAGCATTGTTTGATCTGTTTAATCATGTGCTATATTCTTTATTAGTTCCTCTTAACTGGAATTCTTTGAAGTTATCTGTGATGATCAAAGAAGCCAACACCATTAGTAATGAATTAGGGAAAAACACTGTTTTCTACAGGTGAGTATCTGAGTGAGTTGATTTATACAAATATGTGGTGGTGTTGGGGATGCTAGAAGTGCAGTGAGCTGTTTGTTTCTCTTTTAACAGCTTTTTGTTAAATTGAACGTGACATCTTACATTTCCCAGCTAACTTTAGTGAAATGTGTAACTTAGCTGTGTTAGTTGGAAATGTGAATTTTTTTATCAAGACTTTAAAGGTATGTTTACATTAGATAATTCATTTTGGATCAAGTGTGCTTTGTAGGTGAATCTCATGATGCCCATGTGTATCATGCTTTGTTTCACATATTAAAGTGGTCCTAAAGCACACAGTGAAAACCTCAGAACATGCATACAGCAGGTGGCGAGTACTTGAGACCAGTCATTTCACTCTACAGATCTCTTGCTATGCTACCTGCTAGTCATAGCTGAAGAGCATTCTAGAAGTGGATCTGTGTAATGGCCAGGTGTTCTCAGCAGGAGCACAGATATACTAGTGCAGGAGAAACTCTGTATCGGTTTAAAAAACAAAAAAAAAACTGCAGTAAATGCTGCTAAGATGGAAGGGATGGGTGGGTGTGTTTTACTGTGGCTTTCAGATGTCTGTTCATATCCGTCACCAAGAACTCTGCCAATAGAAGTCTGTAGCATATATTTGGTTCTGAGTTTCCTGACAACCAGGGATTTGTATGCTAGTACTGACTTCTTTCTCTGAATGCAGGGATTCCTTTTTTCTTTTACATAAAAATAATTTTAATGGATAACAGTAACGTTTGTGTTTTGTGAGAAATGTGATGTCCCAGGCAATTATTTGGCTTGTAATCAAATTCTGGATCTCTGTATGATCCTCTCTACAGATACTTTATTTTTGAAATATGAATTAATGTTTTTGTATTTATTTTTCATTATTTTTTTAAACTTTCTCAAATTCTTAGGCACGACAAAGTCGATGATAAAACAGGAACAGTGTCTTCTGTTCAAGTGCAGGTTCGTAACATCAAACTGGGAATAGCAACTTTCTGGAGCCTGGAGAAATTTGAATGCAAACTAGCAGCAATGAAGGAACTCTATGAGGTCAGTAAGAACTGAGGAAAAAACACTAATAATCATATGGGGGGGGTGTCTTTTTTTTTTTTTTTTTTGGTTTTTTATTTTTTTTTTTTTTTTTTTGGTTTTTTTTTTTTTTTTTTTTTTTTTTTTTTTTTTTTTAATGTGCTTGTTCATTACACAGAAGACCATGGAAATTCATCTGTTTTTATTCAGGTCATTTTTCGTTTTAATTTAGTCATACACAGTACAAGTACTGAGCTTTGTGGTTCTTTTGGTTGTTCAAGTGTTTATCTGTTCTGGAGAAAATCTTGACTTTTCAAGATATCACTTGAATTTTCATTAATTCTATTGGTTTTTGTTCTTTTTTTTTTTTTTTGTTCTGGTTATTTTTGTCTGTATGTTCTTTAGGCTTTTCAGTGGGAGTTTTTAAAGGCATTTTCTATCATTTTTTGGTTATTAAATTAACAGTTAAGGTGCTGTTTAACCTCTCTTTCTAAGTCCGTTGCTTTTAATGAGACAAACTGGTTATTTTTGTACTGCACCTTTCTAAATTCGCAGTACTCTGTTTTGGATCGTATCAAAGATGATGTAAAATAGAAGGGAGAATATATCCATCAGTTGAAACCTCTGTAATGATATAAAAATAGAGAATAGTTCCAAATCATTGAATACAGTAAGATTACAGTATTAGCTCTTATTTGCTGTGAGAATGGTGCCTTTTTGATCTCCTGAAAAGATAAATGTCATAAGAAGAAAATTTATCTTTGACTCCATGTGAGCAGGCAGTGTTCACTGCATTCCGTTGCATTTTTTCCTCAGTTTTAGAGCTGAAGACTTCAGAGTCCTAAAAACTATTTAAAAAACAACAACAACAAAACAAAAAGTAGATCTGGTGACCTTTAAAATTGCTACCTTTTTTTGTGGGGGCAGTAGAATATTCTGGGATCTTCCAATCTCCATGGCTGATCGTGCATTTTATTTGGTTTTGGTTTCTGCCATATGAATTGAAAGTTGTTTTAGCCTGCAGTGCATAATGATGGGAAAAGGAAGGAAAGTTTCTTGCACATGAGAGCTGGCTAACATGCGGGAAGGATCCAAAGCAACCGAGTAGAACCAATAGTGATCTTATATTGCATGGTATAATAGTTTGTTTGTTTGTTTTATTAATACACAAAAGAAAAATATACATATGATCAGGTTTTAGATTAAGAGAATAGTTTGTCTAAATTTCTTCTGTGCTTCAATTTGTGGTTCTTCTGTTCATATAAATTCTTTTCACTCCAATATCTGTATTATGTTTAGCCCAGAACAGTGTTGAAAAATGACTATAAGTTGCTTCAAATAATACACAAATATTTAGACATTTTTCCAAACGCAAATTGCATTATGGCATAGATAGCATACTTGAAGTTTACAATGGAAGAAATACCAGTTGTTCGTGCACTGAAGCTGCTCCAAATACAAAGTTTTTTACATACTTCAGCAGAATGCACTTTTTTATACCTTAGAAAATGATTGTCTCATAAAAGAATTATGATTTGTTTAAAAGAGTAAATTCAGCAGATAAACATATATAACTGAAATAAAAATCTTTCAATGCCTTGTCCAGAAGGGAAAAAAGTTAACAGAGTAAAAACAGAAAAAATGAGGAAACACTCCTTTATGATATAACTCTGAGATGCAAGTATTTCCAGTGGTAGAAGAATATTGTCATGTTTATTACTAAAAACCATTTGGATCCTGACAATAGCAGAGACTGGATTCTATTTCACGTGCAAAAATATGGCTAACGTCATTACAATTTTTTTTTACTTTGATATCAGGATTTGTGTAAATTATATGCACAGAGTTTCAACAGATCTGGCATATGCAGAGAGCTGTAGAAAAGTTGTGCTTTTTTTTTTTTTTTTTAAATTAAAGGTATTCCTGTATCTCATATTCTGGATACTTGGGTGTCTTCACTAAATGTTTCTTGTTTTATTTTGGTTTTTAAATACTTACATCTCAACATAGCTGGTAGTCGGTTATCTTCTAGATTATATATATCCTAACAAATAGAAAAACTTTGAATCTACTGTTGTATAGCATAAACGTTGTCTTCATCCATGTGTTGTATGCTTTATTATCACTCTATTTCTGCTTAACTCTCCTTCTCCTCTGTGTTTCCTTTATTTTCCAGAGTAATGATAGCAATAAAGCAGCTGATGTATTTTATGACCCTGCTGATGAGTGGGAACCTGACCTTTCAGATGCCTCAGTTTCCTGTCTTTCCAGAAGAAGGTGATAATTTGTAGCTCCTTCACTTGCACTTAAAGCAAAAGTCAATTTGTGTAATTATCTAAACATGCTTTTGTGCCACTTGTATATTTTTTTTATTTATAAATTCTTTTACCTTTTTATAGTGCCAAACTTACAAATTAAATGAAAAATTGTGTAAACGTTTGTGAGTGGGGAATATTAAAATAAATATGTAATCTTACTGTGCTTTACTGGCTTTCCTCATGAAACGTATTTTAGTATGCAACATGTTGCCAATGTAATGTTGCTAATAAAAATTGCATGCCTACTGAAGCAGTTTGGCAGATTAAACAGTAATGTTTCTAAGGTTGTGCATAGCATATATGCAATGTATGGATGATCAGTGCCAGAGGGTTTTATTTGTAACAATTGACAATTAGCTGGAGGTAAATGCTGTTCCCAATTATTTTCTAAAAACTATCTCCAGAAATTGATCAATTAGTCTCTAGCACAGCATTTTAATCAACCTGCCGAAGACCTGGTTTAAGGTTACAGGTACGCATATGTATTTAATTAGTAGTAACACAAGCTATTTTGAATAGGCACTTGGATTATTGTTCCCATCTTTACTTACTCCATACACTGTGTCACGAAGTTCTTCTGTTAATTTGTTCTCTTATCTTTCCTCATGGACAAGAAATAGGGGGGGAAAAAAGCTCCCCCAGACCCAAAGGTATATTTGGTAAAAACACACATAAGCCTCTGGCTGAGGCTTTTCCGATTGCTCACTTCCCAAGGGCTGGCCTTGGGTGCCAGGAGCTAAGCAACCAGGGACAGCCTAGAGAAGCAGTTAGCTTGTCTGACAGTAGAGAGCTTCATGGAACATCTGTGTTTTACCAAGAAAAAACCTTCCCATCTGGCTTTCCAGAAGCAATTCGGTCTGTCCAGCAAACAAGATCCAAAGGAGCCAACATGTCTGCATTCAGTGGTCCCAGTAGAGAGGAAAGAAATGTGTTTTGTCTTAAGTTCTAGAGAGTAATCCAATAATAAACCAGTAGCCTAGAATTGGGAATGTGGAAGGAAGATTCCTTGCCACTATAGTGGCAAGAGCCTGAGGAAAGTAAGTAGAATCCATTCTATGGGCTGTGTTATGTTGCCTTTACTGTGACTTAGGTTCTATGTTAACAGGTTCTATGAGTTAAAAGTATATATAAATATTTCTTTTTTATTTGCCTGGTGGACGTTAATACTTGTTGAACCTTCAGGGGGCACTAGGAAAGAGGTTCTTTATGTTTTTAATGTCTTCACTCTCTCGTCCTTTCTAGAAGTAGAAGTTTTATGAAGAACAAGAGAATTTCTGGATGTTTGTCTGGTATAAAATTGCAACCAATCCAGAATACGCAAACTTGCTATATATCAGGTATTTACTATATGGCAGATCACCTTTAATTTCATACTGAGAACTTGAAAATACTACTTGTATAAAACACGTGCACTTCTAATATGTATTTAAAAAAAAAAAAAAAAGAGAGAGAACAGAAGGAAAAAAAAGGGCCAGAGAACAAACTGGAAAATGTCCCGTTTGTAATGTATTCAAGCTTATAATGTCAAGCTGTTAACAGTAGATCCTTTTTTGTCTCTATGGTTATACTTTCTTAGGGTAAAACCTTCCTAACCAGCGCTTAAAACCCTTTTTAAAGAGTTTTACTTAAAACATTACTATGATTAACAATGCAGGTTTACTGGAGAATGGTGATAGTTCATGTAACAAATTGCCAGAGGCTGAATCCAGAGGCTGACTCATTTGGAGACTTTGAGTTGTTGCTATTCACTTAACTCCTGAGGTTTCTCCTAGCTATTTTTCAGTTTGTTTGTTTATNAACACAAATAGCTTAAACATTTTTATATATATATATATATTTTTTTTTTCTGAAATGCTAGATGCTTCAGGCTTCCAAATGTTTTTATGGAGTTATTTTAGATTGGCTGGGGTTTGTTATTTTCTATGTCTCTGTAGGTTCCATTGCTGAAAAAGATGGATTAATGTTAAAGAATTCCACTATGGAATTTGTCTTTGTACTAACTGAATCTAGAAACTATGTAGAATTTTGTATACACAATTTTTTTTTTCTGGCTTACTGTCTTAGTCAGTTAAACATTGCTAAAGAAGCAATGTGAAATAGTCATTACATAGATTTTTCTGACTGTTCATGCTTGTGAAGAGTTTCTTGCCTATATATTTAACTTTTTTTAATCATATAGATTCACAGAATAAATCCAATATATGCCCAAACTTTTCTGAACCACTTCTTCCTGGAATTTGCAAAGAATCTATAAGTTCAGCTTTAGATTTACTGGAACAGAATCATGAAGGAGGAAAGAGCATAGCAGATCATCTCCTAGCTGATTTGTTTACCATTTTCTCTGGAGTTTCTGCCATTTCAAAAGCCTATGAACAGCAAGATGAAGAATGTCAAAAAAATTGTAAGTCTCACTTTCATAACTGTTAAAGAAAACATTATTAATGTCTTGTTCTGTCTTTCAGATTTACAAGCATTCATATGTTTGCTGATGGAAAGAATACTTTCATTTGTGGAGCAGACCTTCTGATAGATCTCCTATTTCTTTTGTAGTTTTCTCTATTGATCATGCTGCTCAGTCCTACAGCATCAAAATTACCTCTGCTTTTGACCAGCTTGTGGTTCTAATCAAGGTTTGGCTTAACAACGTGCAAAAGTGCCCTGGATCTATAAAGACTGATGAAGAATTAAAACAGGAAGTAAAGAACTTGGGAGGTTACTTACAGTTACTGTTGCAGGTAAAGTATATATTTTGGAAAAAAGACATAATTCAGCTGCTGTGTGTAGAGAAATTCTATTCATTAAAGCAATATTGACTACAGATGTGCTAAACAGTTAAATAGCCAGCATATACATTGACAAATGGACAGATCTAAGGAAGGTGAATAGCAAAGGGTATGTTTGTACTGGCTAAACTGGCACTATTTTTTTTTTTTTTTTTTGCTAGTTCAGTGCAATGTAGGCTTTTATGTCTATGCCCTGACAATAGCATAGGTTTGTCAATTTGTTATCAGTCCTGATCTGATAAGTCCTGCCTCCCAAGGATGGCACAGAATCAGTTTGATGCATCTCGTGTGTGTGTTTTTGTTTTGTTTTGTTTTGTTTTTCTTGGTGAGCTGTCTGTTTTAATTTTAGAATTACTATAGCTACTATTAACTGGATCATATCTGTACTTCTTTGTGTCACACAGGTATCCTCAAAAGTATCTGTAACTCCTAGTTTTATCTGACAATTGAGCAAATCCTTCAAAGTGATGATAGGAATGCCACTTAGCCCTTTTGTTCCACTTAAACATAAAAGGGGAAAATAAAACATACAGTGACAAGAGTGAGTTATGTTCTGGGAAGTGCTACTGTTTATGGATTTATAAAAAACAAACAAAAAAAACAGTTGCCAATAAATATTATTCTTGTTCATGGTACAGCCTTATGAAGAGTGATTCTATTTTAATTGTGTAGTATAATGATACGATTTCTCTTTACGGTTGTAAGGTATTGGCTTCTCTTTTAGCTGTGGTAGATAAGCCATTGGAAGTGGGAAGATATAAAGCTGAAAATGTGTCAAGCCGTTGTGCAGTGCAAATTCTTGCATGATAGAAAGCATGTGCTCTTTGACCAAGGATGCTTTCTAGTTTCAGTGAATGATATGCTTTTGTTTCTAAGGGATGCTCTTCAGATATATCCTCAATGGTAAGAGAAGCACAGAGCAAAGTGAATGAAGCAGTAAAACAAACAATGAAATGCATAGGACACTTGGCAGTATTCACGAGAACTGATATTTCCATTTTTGAAGAGAACAACATTCCTGCAAGTTTTTTACAGGTAAAAAAAAATGTTCATTAGAAATAATGACTTTCTAGATAAGTGTCAAAAATATTTGAGCGTAAAGCCTTTACACTTGTCCCAAACAATATCTTTGGTATTCCCCTTATAGTCTTTATGCTTCTGTATCCTAGGATATAGCACATAATAATGAAGTAATTTTAATGTTGAAATTTGCATTTTTTCGAGTAGCTGTGCTCAAAAGTATGATGGTTATATAAAACAATTGGATCAATTAAATTAAGTATTTTCAGTTTATTTAATAGTTCATTTTTTCTAGAGAAAATGGATATGTATTAATGGCCTTAATGTTTTTGAAATAAAAAACAACCAACCAAAAAAAAATCCCAAAGTCTAAGTCTGTATAACTTCCACCTACAAATAAGAAGAAATTCTGTGCTTTTAGGGTTGCATCTGCACTGAGATTGTAGAAGTATGCCTATTCCAATAAAGTTCCATACTTATATCAGTAATCTGAGTAAATACCACAGTGAATTTTCAGAAGTCTGAAGAAAATTGGGAAAAGGATGTTGCAGTGCTGAGCCCCTGTGGTCCAAGAATTGCATGTGGCTGAGTAGGCTAGCACCGAACAACTTGCTCGAAAAGAAAAGAAATAGTTGTGTTTCTAGTCCGTTATGGAAAATCTATTTTAATTCCTAGGCCATATCAATACATTTAATCGTTATGTTTTGAACCTTTATTTTAAAAGGACTTTGTACTTGCTGTTTATTATGGAGTAGGCTCGGGGCTGGAGTTCCTTATGCATACTGTACAGGAAAAAGCAAGAACGGTGCAGGAAGAACT
The DNA here is from genome assembly GCA_013399115.1 of Anseranas semipalmata. Taxonomy (NCBI): domain Eukaryota; kingdom Metazoa; phylum Chordata; class Aves; order Anseriformes; family Anseranatidae; genus Anseranas; species Anseranas semipalmata. The sequence continues at coordinate 679,418 of VXAA01001712.1, read as the reverse complement.
AGTGAAACAATATCCACAAAATGAGGTGAGATGGCAATAAGATCATAAACTACTGACACATTTTTTTTAGAGTCACTTGATCATATTGTTTTATTTTTCAGTAGTTCTTTCTAGGAAGTTTGTGTGGAATGCAATTACAATTAGTAACAGAAGTTTCAGATGGGTGGGAACAGTGACTACAGTCTTGCAGATTTTTTTTTTCCAGTGTTTAGCTTTTTACCCATATGTAGACTGAACATTTAAGAGTATTTAATTCAGAATTATTTCTCCATGCATTAGAGGGCACTCTGTGTAAAATTTCATTGTGTAACCATGAAAAAGAGGGAGAACACAAAAACTTTCACAAAGATGCAAGTGGACCTATTATTCTATATGCTGCTGTTAAATTTTTTTGTAAAACAAACAAACAAAAAAAAAAACAACAACAAAAAACAACCTTAGTAGTGTCTTTATCCTAAAAGTTAATTGTTATTTTATAATGATAATAGCAAACACCTCTGCTATTTTCTACACTATTATTATTGAAAAGATGATGAAGTCATACATTGTTCTTACACTCCTAGTCCCAAACAGCATGATGTCTAAATAATAAAATAGTTCTGTGTTATCTTTTAAGAGCTAGTCTTCTCATGTGCATAATGCTTGGGGTATGCTGAAGCACCTTCCTAAATTGGGCCCTTTAGACAGGAATTGATTGACTAAAGCAGCTATTTAATAGCACAGAAGTCAGAAATATTCTGCTCGATTTTATGTCATTCACTGAAATTAGAGCTGACCTTCAAATACTTCTGAAGCAGCAGTGGTATCTTAATTTAAGCAACTTCTTGATTCCATTTCGTAGGAAAGCAATGGAAAATGTATTTATAATGTCTTAATGAGTTGATACTGTCACCTTCTAAACTTTTTATAATATGGAAAGGAATTACATCAATGGGAAGCTTTTATCTCTAAAATCTCAATTTAATTATTTTTGTAACTTTTAAGAGGAGGTATTCCTACTGATGCATAGTAAACAGATGCATACTTATTTTTCGCACCCACAGATAGCAGTTAAGCACTTGTGATAGTTTACCAAATTGGGTAGTATTTTTTCTGGTGTGCTGAAGTCAGAGTTCTTCTGGGGAGGAGCTGCTCTCCCATGAAACCAACATAATATTATTGGTATGTCTCTGGTGTATTTTAACACTTCAGACAGAACAGATCTCCTTACATGCTGAATTCAGTAGCGTTTTTTTGTTTGTTTTGCCTGGAGAGGCTTTTTAGGTTGAGAAACCACACAATAAATTTAAGCTGCAGTTATTTTGTGCTTTTGTTTTGCTTAGGTGACAGATCATGAGGAAAGTGATCTTAGAGAAAGTTATGAAAAGCAGAGAATAAAGTACAAGGAAGAGGCACCATAGTTAAAATATTTCTGTGACTGAATGCTTGGAGAGTTGCCTGAAAATTCCAGTAGGCAAGCTAGAGAACCCCTTGGAAATATGCCACTTTCTTAGTGAGTGAGCCATTTTGACAGCCTGGCTGAATTCCAAGGCAATACTGTGGAAAGAATGAAATGTTTTTCAGCAAGATACTAGGTATATAGTGTACATGTTTCTTTCACTATTGGGATATACAGGCTTGTTCTGCCACTTTTCCTCTAAACAAACATGTTCTGTACAGTCAAGACCAATGGTGGTAGTGTACCTGTATCTAAGCAATCCTGTCTTCTGCTGCAAATTTTTCTATTTTTTTTCCCTCCTCAAAGTTGAGAAATTTGCAGGACTGTGGCCAGTAACTAAGTCTGCATAGTGAGTTGGGATATATATAATGCATATTTCTGAAGAATTCATTTCTGTTCAAAAATAGATAATAAATGACCTGGGATAAATAGTTCAAATCAGTTGGACAGGAGTGATAAACTGCTTGTTTCAAGGAAAACAAAGATTTCTTCCTGCTCTGGCTTTCACTGTCATTCTTAATCCCTCAAATAACAGCGAAACTGTCCAAAATCTTTTATATTCCTGCCTACATAACTCCCAAATGCTTCATGTTTCTAGCAAAAGGAATTGAGAAGTCTGCTTTCCAAATAATGCTGTTCACTTGCAGCAGATTCTTAAGTATCAGCAGGGATCCTGTATGTGTTTGTTGTTGGTAGAGCTAATGTTTTAGCTCATATCTTCAGCTAATGTGAAGTCAGAGGGAGAACACAAAGGTATTAGCTAAGAGCTTACCCCTGTCTCTTAGAATGACAGTGATATAAAAATTACAGGAGAACCTTTCTTTAAGCAAACACTTAACTTTGCTCATTTGATCCCCCTGTATTAAGGGGTTATATGAAATCTTGCAGATATGTTAAGTGGTAGAGAACATTGCTAACTATTTTATTTGAAAAAAAAATGCATGTTATGTTGCAGAAACATTGCTTCTGCTTTTGAATGTTTTCCTTGTTAGCATGCTGGTATTCGTCGTTATGCTTCTAAAATATTGATGTACTTTTACTGTGTCTTGAATCAAGTGTGCAAAATAATTAAAAATTCTTTCATAGATTCAATATCGAATAAAGGATAATGCTGTGGCATTAGCCAGGTTCCTTGAAAATAACATCTCTTATTGCAGAAAGGTAAGGGAAATGTTTCTCCAAATGTATGCTTTGAGGCTGGGCTTTAAATGTAAAGGATGCATTTAACAAAAAAGAGGAACTGAAACTACCTCTGCTATATTTGCAATTGAATGACAACAGTTCCTGCTTAGTGGCCTTCTTGTGATTGGAGCACTGCAACTTCTCTGGCCACTGCATTTCCACTCTAAAGTACTTGATTTTCATTTTAGTTAGTGTTTCTAAAGGTACTTGTATCATCCTCCTCCATCTGTGTTCATTATGAGCAGCCTGAAGTTCAGTAATGCTAGTGTAATAGTGGTATAAATAGCTACTGCAATAGTTTATGGCCACAGTTATTGGTATTTTGAATTAAAAGCTAGGACGGGTGATTTAAAATACCATCTAAGAGCCAGACCTTTTTTGGGAGTTTAGTCACTTTTTTTTTTTTTTTTCTCCTGTCAACAATATGCACTTCTTTCCAGAGCTATCTTATGTTCTGTGACTTAACATCACTTTCGTGTTTCAGTGGCCTGTTTTGTGTGACTAAATCCATAACAGTATGTTAACTATTAAGCATTCCTGTCGTGTACTTGGGTCTTTCTAAATTGCTTTTTATTAATACAGAAAGAAATAGAATCTCAATTACCAGAAGAAGAATATGTATATCAGGAAATCAAGAGAAGTACTAAGATTGCTGCGAAGTATTTGGAATTGGAGCAGTGCCTAGCTGAAGTCTATCAGATTGTTTCTTCTACATTACAAGGTATTTACCTGGGTTATTACCTGTCTTGGTAATAACCTGTAGACTAAAGGAGACCCGTATAGCAAGAGGGAGGGAAGACTGCTTTTTGTTTTCTTTTTTTGCAAAATACTGCATTTGGTTCTTTTTGCTTTTGTTTCTCATAGGGTCATTCAGAGACACAAGCCCTCTCAGGAGCTTTGCAGGAGAGATTTGTATCATAGCTGGATATTTTAACAATTATTTCAGTTTATTTGCCTTGTCTTCTGCTTCTGCAAACAATCCTATCCAGAGAACACCTATGCCATTTATGAACTTGGATGAATTGGACTCTCTGGTTGATTCCCTTATTGTAAGTTTTGAACTCGAACAAGGACAGCAAAAAATGAAATCTCAGGCTCTCTGTAATGAAACTACTGAGACTGAAGGAAGACGGGTTGAAACAGGTGAAGTTGAATTTGCTTGGAAACTGAAGGGGATTCCAAAACACATGTATAAACTCCAGTCACCACCTGCGTTTCCAGGGGAGCTCTCACCTGGCAGGATACAGTGGGTATAAACTACTACTATCAAGAATTCAGGGAAACCCTTTCCTTTTACATGAAAGGAAAACAACATATCACAAAAAGATAAAATTAATTGCTAATGTTGATTAGTAAGTGGTATGAAAGTAAACAACATGATTGTGTGATGACAAGTATCCAGAATTTCACAAGAAAAAAACCTTAATTTCTTAAGATGCTGTTAGATTTTAAAATATGGTGTCTTTTGTTTTAATAAAAGTCTCGTATCAACTAAACTTGTAAGAAATAATATAACAGAGTAAGCAAAAAAAAAAAAAAAAGCTATTGGAGATGATGTAAACTGTGTTACTAAAACTTGAGAGGAAAAAACAGGAAGCAATGTAAACACTTGGTAGGATATTTGCATCTCTTCATTTTAGGCTTTTGTCTTAGGTGCCTTAAGTTAGAAGGAAGGGCTCTTGAGTAGCAGTGAAAGGTAGATACGAGTACCAATTTTTTTTAACGTTGTTGCTTTACTTCTGCTGCATTATGATCTAGTAGGGTTGCTGCAACTTTAAATTGTTTTTATGGCTTTAATTTTTTTGAAAGTTTTTTTTTTTAAAGCTTTGTATTTATGAAAGGGAGAGAAATGGTTTAGAAAAGAAACACTTTAAAACTTTATTTGATGAATGTTTATTTTTAGTGGTTTTATATTCCATTGAAAAATCTGGGCTTCAAGTAGCAGTGATAATGCTCTTCAACTCAATCTGAAGTAAGTTCGTGTTGTGTGTTGTTGGTAGAGGTTATCTTTGCTCAAATCACTTTCAGTACTAATTCATAGTGAATTAGAAGCATAGCTCTTCCTAAATAATATTCAAGTCATCCCATGAGGCTGTGAAGAGTTGCACTGATAAACAATCTACAAGCAAAACTAAAATGTGCTTAGGGCTAGATGGGGTTCAAATTTCATGCTTTCAAAGTGAAAAATGAGGCAAAGATAGACAGTATCATAACTAAGTCTACACACATCTCTAAGCATCCTTCAGAAATATTCTGCACATCTAGATGACTTTGTGCTCTGGAATTACAAGAAAACTCCCTGTGATAGATACAGACAGGATTTATTCATATCACTGATGCTGGAATTTAAGAGAACATTGTGTTCTACTGCTTCCATGTCACCTGTTTGATTAGCTTACCATTCTGCCTCATGCTGAGGTTTAATTCCTCTAGAAATTAATGTTGTGCTATGGCCTAGGCTTAACTGTGCTACTCTTTGAACTATTTATAAGAATATTGCTGTATATTATTCAATATTACTTCATATTCCTTTGTGACTTGTACTGGGCTGTAATTTGTTGAAAGGATAGGGAGCAGATCTATGTCTTTGCCTTTTGTGAATTGTTTCCTACGCTTCTTGCTTTTAGAATGACAGGAATATTAGAAATAGAACAGTGGACCTACAGGAGGCTAAAACAGTGACTTCGCCAATCAACTACTTCCTCGTGCTTTTGACTGTTGATGTTGTTTAACCATTTACCTTTAGTCTGCTAGCTGAAGCCAGTGAAAACTAACAGCAAGGATGAAAATGTTTTTAGAATATTTATTCCTTAACTGGGTTCTAGGAGGCCTGGATCTAGCACATCTTACAATAATGCTGAGAAAATCAGGAGCTGACACTGAAATGTTTTACTTTATATCAAAGCTTCCAAGCCAGATATTCATAGCTGTCATCTTTCTTTCTGAGGGAAGATGCACAGCATCTTGAGAACTTCAGTCTGTGAGAACAGTTGAGGCTCTTAGAGCCATTTTCTACAAATGGATGCTGAAGAGAGTCATCCTTTTTCTTTGAAAACTTTCATAGTAATAATCAATGCTGTCATTTGGTGGTGTTGTGCTTATCTGCCTGGGAGGAAATGGGGGAAGGTAATTATGCTGAACTGATAACCCACACATGTTTTTCTGAAGACTAGTATACCTTCATATTTTGTCCAAAAATGTCTTGCAGCGCAGTTCTACTATGAAAATCATTTGATATTTTTTTTATTGCATCTGCTAATGTCCTTCTCACATGAGGTGCAATGTTGCTTAATCAATTCCCTACTTTAAAGGCCTTTACAAGTCTGTTCAGGGGTTAACAAGGTATATTCAGTAATTTGGATTTTTGTGCTTTAAGTGTGAACAGAAACCTGGTATATTTGTACTTCTGTAAATGTGCAATTTTGTATTTGGCTGAAAGTTTTTTAAAAACATTTATGGTTCTTCTGAATCATGTATCTAAGTGTGAGCATTATGAAACTAAATCACGTAACTGACCACCAGTTTTTACCACTTTAAGTGTAAATTCCTTGTCAGCTTTCTTCTGCATACAGTTGCTTTTGAGGCCTTACTTTGTCGTACTTGCTGGGAGTATTGCAATGTAAAGTTCTGAAATACTAATAAGAGGTATTTTCTGTAGCACTCAAGTGAAACCAGAAAATTGACTACTTTATCTAAATTTGTCTCTCTCCTATTAAGGCACTTAACAGCACACATTTAGAGGCTGAATACTCGTGACCTAATGTATGCCTATTGATATCACAATACTCATTTTTTTTCCAGCTTCTGTTAATATAGTGGTGTTATGTTAAGTTTCAATTGCAAAGTTATTCAAGCGTGTTTACTTGCTGATGTTCCACCTGCCAGATGATTAATCATGTTTGCTTTTGTTCTTGTACTTAATGAGAAGCACTGCTCAGAAAATATCTTGGTTTTTATAGCTCTATGTATCATTATTATAATTTGTCTACTTTTCTTATTTTTTAAAAGGGAAGGACAAGTTCATCACAACTGAGAGCTCAGACAGACTTTCAGTTTTTAGCCTTTCTGAAAACCATGAGAAAAAGACCATGCTAACGAATTGGTTTCTGATAGAGTTTTAACTGAGGTATCAGAAGGCCGATGGGCAACTTTAATCCTATCAAGTCTGGCTTTTGAACAATGAGTGAAAATATTGCCAATAGCTTCCCGCAGCTTGTGTTCCTCCCCTCCATGCTAACTAAGGTGAATTGTAGAAACTGATTAAAGCACCTTGTTAATACTACATTCACATTTTAGTATAATATGTCAACAAAATCTACTTCTGCTAGTGTTTTCTTCAGCTTGGTGCCCTTGTTACAGTTATACATCATTGAAGTACTTCACTCTTACGATATATATGGTGACTATACATCATCAGAGTGAGCTAGTGCTCTCATAACATATTGCATTAATACATCAGCAAGCCTGGCTGAAGCTCCAGTAATCTATTGGTGTAATATACCATCAGAGTAAGGTATATTTATAACTATAGGCTGGTCGATCTATAAATTATGAATGTCAAGGAATCGGCATCATGGCAGGCAGATTTTGGGATGGATTGATATGGCTATGAACGGTACGTTAGTTTGTGCCTTTCCAAGTAGCTAGAGGTAGGTGTGAGTTAGGCCTGGGTCGGCAGAGCAATTGACATGGCTGAATGCAGTATCTGCATCACCTGCTAGGCATAGTGGTGAAATGAAGTACAGCGCGATACTGCTGGGATGAAGGATTCTGCAGTACAGCCTTCATGTAGTCACTGTCTTGCACTTCTGGAGGTCTGACTATGAAGTCAGAGTCTGGATAGCTTCTGGCAGATAGTGGTAATACTTCTTGTGATAGTAACTATGTAGTGCAATTTCAGTAGATTTTTTTACTTCACTATGTGACAGTTGTTATTACTTTCAGATGAATACATATTGGTGTAGTAAATTTCCCTGATGGAATTGACATGGGAGTGGGATCACAAGCAGCATTTGTTAGAACACCTTCTTATTAATCAACTGCAGTTAATAGGATTAAGATGATCACTTCTAGTAGATAACTGTTCACATAGTCCATTCACTTTTTCAGTTCTCCTGCACCCATGCATACAAATCACTAGTTCTGTCAGGGCTGGAGCAACAACTGTGAGGCCAGTCCCAATTTTTTACTCAAGTGGAGGGTCATATTTGGTTCACCCGTGGCTTTTAGGAAGGTGTCCGGAAAGTCTCTCAGCAGGTCCCTTCCCTTATTTAGGGGTGTTTGTGTATTAGAAGAGTGTAGCCTTTGTCAGTGTATAACAGCAGCTAGTGCCTTTGTAGGTGTGGCTAGGGCTATGCTAAGGTGTGCTGGTGGTCTTGAGCAGATTTGGCTGGCTCCTGCTATTCTGAGTATATGAGCTCTTGCAGGTTCAACAGGACCATGAGTCTCTGCAGCCTCTCTGTTCATGGAAGGATTTCATGTGATACCTCTCAGGACATACGCTTCCTCTCTTTGGCTTGTTTTTTTTTTTCTGGTAACACCCTCTCCGTGTGCAGCCGTAGGTACCTGCAGAGCCTGTTCACATACGTTTGCAGAGAAGGAACTTTTATGACATTGGCTAAAGTTTAGTTACTAGAACTAGCAGTTGGTATCATGCTTCAGCTAACAGGGCTAGATTTGGTTGTGAAAGGTTTTCCCTGGGGTTCTCAAATTTACCTTCATCCCTCTCTGAAAGGAGGGGGGGGTGAAACAAACATGCACAGAGAGGGATGTGGTGGTGGGGAAAACGTTAAGAAGAAATGTTTAGAGACTTGAATGGGATGCATTGTTTACTGAAGTTATGATGGCTTTATTTTGTTTTATGTATTGATTTAATCAATAGTTAGTAGGTATTTTTTGTCCCCTTCTTCTCCTTTAATGTCCTGTCCTTTCTTATTCCCCCAAGAAAATATTCTTCAGTCAGATTTCAGGTCAAAAGTAAGTAGAACTTTATGTAGTTTTCCCATGGAATTTTATTAACTAACATGAAAGGAAAGGGGAGGGGGGTTGACTTTGTTTTACTTTTAAATATAAAGTAGAGGGGCAGGTTATTCAGGATTCTGATCTGTGGTTGCATTTGAAAATAGAAAACAAAGAAAGATCTGACTGACCAACTACATTCTCCTTGTAGCAGAAGTAACGCAAGGAAGTTACTAAGAAATAGGTATTTTTTCCATTCAGTACTTTATTTGAAACCGTTAATACGTTATACTGATTCTGAGAGCATTCATCTGCTACTTTATGTTTTACAACGCAGCCTCTAGTTTTATTTGTTTAATAGTAGGAAAATAAGATTACACATTTTAGTATCAGCTAGCATGATGAAGTAAACTACTACACAAAAATATCAAATAAATTGATTTTTGTTGTGTAAATCGGTCAAGCTTTAGGACTCTAATGGTGATTATGCCCTACGCAGTTCATTTTTATCCCTAATCGGGATAAACTAAGCTTTGTTTTAGATAAAGATAACCATCCTGAGAGTAGCATATCTTCAGAATATGAATGCTGGATTACTTGAGAAGCCTTCAAACAGTATTAGCCCATCTTTTGAGACATGTTGTATGTAAATACACTTTTAGAAAAAGGCACATTCTAGTTATGCCTCTTAAAGAACATGTACCAGTGTTAGAAATTAAGTATAAGTAAACTCTTATAGCACCCACTGACTCATTGAGAATGCTGTAGATGAAGGAAAAACAGCAAGTTGCCATTTGATTTGATCCAGTAATGGCACCCGCAGGCAGAAGAGGAGACTGCATCTGCTTCAGCTCTGCAAATACAAGCTGCTATTTCTGGACAGGAAATTTCTTCACATTCATTATGTACCCTAACATACTGTGATTAGATGAGTTCTGTTGCTTGCAGAAATGTATACAACTTTTCTAATTTCACGGTAAGGTTGTTTTTTTTGTTTTGTTTTATTTGTTTTAAAATGACATTTTAATTCCCTTCCTAGCTGTCAGTAGAAACTGAGATAATGTTTATGCATTTTCCAAAGGCTGGGCTGTTTGCTTTTTTGAAGTCATAATCTTTTATTTTAATGTTAAAAAGTACAAATCATATTTGTCATCTTTTCTTTGTTTTCTGCTCTTTTCAGGACTTGGAGTGTATATGTAACAAGATTTGGCTACTCTTTAATTTTTTTCCCTGCCCTCTATTTTTTTGTTTTGTTTTGGCATGTCTGTGTTTGATAGTACTGGTTTCTAGAATACGAGATGGTATTTTTTCTAATCCATGTTCTTATAACTTGACTGTTGCAGTGAAAACGGAACAAAACTGAAGAAGAGATCTCTTGAGCTGACATTTCATCAACAGTGGGCACCACAGACAACATAAAAATTAACATTGCAAGTATCTTTCACTCTTGTGAGTTGATTTTGAATATCTCAATATAAGAACAAGTAAACTGTGATCAGAAAGGTTTATGAAGAGTTGAAGTAAAAGAAGGGAAGTATCAGGTAAACTCATGGTAGTCATCTGTAATAATTTAAAAAAAAATCATATGAAGTTAAACTATATTCAGGCTTTAGGAAACTGGATGAAAGTCACTATTGCAAGCATTACTTGATTAATCTTTACACAACTCTGGTAAATTAATAACATACTTATGTTGCTAAATGTTACTGTCTGAATATTATATTTTTTCATATGGATCTATATGTAGCATAGAGACAAACCTCAAAAGTTAAAAGAAACAGAAAACCAAAATCAACCAACCCCCAAAAAAACCAACAAACCCACAAATCAACCACAAAATTACTTTGACTTGTTATTTAAGAGTCTGTGGATTTGTTGAAACGTTATTTAAAATATATGTTAAATTGCATCAGTACACTTTAATTGGTACAACACTCTGCTTTTGGTCTCACAGCCTAACTATTTGTATTTTATATTGCTATAAAAATGCTTTTACTGAGTTATGTTAAAGTGATATGTATTAACTGTTTTATCTATGATGTAGTTTTCTATGAAATAAATGCGTCTCTACCACCCCCCCTAGCGTGCATGCAGTGGTATTGATAAAGAAATTCTTTACGTTGGAAAAATAAGAAGCTGTGATACTGACATAAGCATATTTGTGCTTTATCTTGGACTCAAACATAAAGGTCTATATGTAGCTAGCTATGTATATACATATAAATGCATAAAAGGCATATTTATAAAATAATAATAGCGCAAGAACTGGTCATAGATCTGAAATAAAACATATTTCCCATAAGCTGAAGAAAAACTTTTACCTATTTGAGCTCCTGAAAAGGAAGTAGAATGGCTAATGTTCAGTACACTTTTGCTGCAGTGATACTTTTCTAATACCTTTGGATCAGCTAGTTTAGAGTTGTCAATGGATTTGGCTGCTTTCTAAGGATTTGTTCAGGCGTTGGTATTGAGTTTTCAGAGAATCATTTGAATTTTTACTTTGTTTCTATTCATACACATGAACACTTTTACAGTTTTTTTTATTGAAGTCTACTGCCTTTTATTTGTACATTGTACAATTTGTATATTGTACATTTCTTCCATCTCTAGTTCTGGGAACCTGTTGTGCCCTATTTTGACTTTAAACTAGCTGCACTGGAGCAATCTCAGGGTAGTAACCTCTACAATAGAAGTCTGATCTCTGCTAAAACTGCATTAGGTGCTACTGTGATTAGTTCTTACTCTTCTGGGTTCCATCAGGTTTATTGGTGGCATGGGGAATTTAAGCGTTTCTCGGTATAGCAAAGTACTAATACTGGTATTTTTCAGGTTTTTAACATCAGGAAATACGGTTCTTGGATGTAATTCAGAAATTATATTCATGAAATGTAAAAATAATGGTAGAATGCTTTTATTTTAAGATGTCTGCTTTTTAGTATTTTTATTTGCTTTTATTACAGAACTTTTATTTATTGAATTTTCTGTAAATGTTGGGTGGATATCTAATTGTCTAGAAATGGAATGCAGAATGATAACTAAGGATGGCTTTTATGAAGAATCAACTACTGAAGATGATGGTCTGCATACATGGGAGAGGGAAAGAAAATGTAAATCAACTTTATAAACGGCAAATGGAATCTGAAATTCTCTGCCATCAGTTTGTAGCATAACTTTACTATCTGTATATGGTCATGTATACAAGGAGACAAAACCCTAAGTTGAATTAATAAAATATGAAGTTGAAATGTGCAAATTAAATGATATTTAATGTTAAATACTTTTGCTTCAAAAGTAAAGTGTCCTTTAGTCTAATTCTGGAGTATGCTGAAAGTAGGTGTCTGAAGCAGTTTCTAAAAGAAAGTTTTGCCAAAAGGGGTTTGACAAAGTCAGAAAGGTAAGTCTGGAATAAAACAAATGTTGGTTTTGAGCTCCTGAGCGATCTTCAGCAATAGAGAGCAAAGTTGGTAAATGGGCCTCTGTTGGTGTTCCGTGTTGCTCCCCCACTACCACCTCTACTGTACAAGGAAATTCTTCCAGGATTTCTGAGCTTCCTTCTTACCCCTGAAATATCAAAACTATATTCCTAAAAATACTTGTTAAATATTTAGTGGTTCATGAGTGTAGAATCAGAACAGCTTATATCAGTGTTGACTTAGCTGGCCTTCAGTTTTTGTTTGGTTATAACAAGTAATATGCAAGTTTAATCTCTTCTCATAAACTTGGATCTTTCTACAAGATGGTTAATCAAGTGGTGAAATGTGTGTCTAATATATGTATATAAATATAAACTCCTTATGCTATGCTTACTACCCTGGATCATGTAGTCTGAAGAGAAGTATGCAAAGGTGTTCCTTTGTACTTCTCATCCTGCCGTGTCACTCTAATTTTGCTATTTACTAGGAGAGGTAAGCCAGACTGCTATATAAAATGCTGATGAAATACTACTAGGTAGCAGTGTGAAAAGGAGAGGCTTGTTCCATGTAGCAAAGGAATGATAAGCAATGAATTAATGCAATGAGAGTATTAGATCACTTACTTTTATTTCTTTGTTGCAAGTAACTTTTGTAAATGTATCTCTGATTAGCTGCAGCTGTCTCAAGTGATACACAGGATTGAATGGACACTTCTTTCTACTGATGTTAACATTAGAGCTTCACTGACTTCTGGGATTACCCCAGAGAGACTGCAGCTTCATTTGGTATGGGGGATCCACATAGAGTGTTCTTGACATAGTTTTTGTTGGATTGTAGGCCCCTAAAATATTCCAGCAGCAAGAGCCCTTGTGTCTGTGTGCTGCCGTAAGTCCCATGACTACTTCAGCAGATAGATAGGATACTTCTCTGCCTGGTTTTGCCATAAAATTAAATACAGTCTCTCACTGCCAGGGCCAATTCAGTAATTCTCTGTCCAAAGCCATGTCATTTATTAACACTTCTTCCGTGATTCTCTTAGCTCTGTATTACCCTAAGTTTTAATTCTGACACGTGTCAGCACAGTCCCTGAACAGCATTTTCAGAAAAAAAGACTGATGATAACAAGAATTTTTTGAGTTTTTTATTGTTTGGGATTTTCCTTTTATTTTAGAAAGGAAAGAAAAAAAAATCTGCTTGGTTATACCCAGTCTTTCTTGAAAAGAGTAGTTTCAGGAAAATCGATATTTCATGTGCTCGTTTTTTTTTTTTTTTTCTCTTCTGTTAAGATGGTTGAAAAGCTTGGCCAAGTATTAAGCTATCTACCAGAAGATTGTCTCAGGTATTTTATTTCACAATTTACCGCAGCAGGTCATAGTTCTTCCAATTCCAGCCACTAGATGGAAGTGTCTCACAAGGGTATTCCGGTTGTGAGCCCTTTAGGCAGCATCTGCTGATGGGCAGAAACTCATCACCAACCGAAAGTTAACGTGCTTACCATATTATCAAAAACTTAGTTGTCATAGAAAATCTGTTTGGGGGGTTGTACAGCTTATAGAACAATTTTTCTCTTATATATTCCTTTAAGTAATTACACGAAAGCTATGGTATAATTATAATGATGATTATAGCTGTTACTGTATGTAAAAACATGCACTATGCTTGACTTAGTTTTTCACGTTAGTTTAGCATTTTCAGTATATTAGTGTTAATAATTAAAAAAATTTATGCAATTTTGCTTGTGCAAAATAAAATTCAGTAACAGTTTTTCTCAATATCATCAATGCATTTCTAAAATAGTGGGCCTTACTATATAAACAAGCTCAAGGAATAAATTTTCATGTAATGTTTACAGGACTAGCACAGAAGAAATAATTGTATTAGCTCAAATTTAATATTGGAATCTGTAAAGCTGGGAGAGATGATGGCCCAATGAAGCAAATTTTATGCTTGTTTAACTTCAAGCTCATTCTTCGGTCACTTTTATTCACCAGAATGCTTAAAAATAAACTAGTGTTTTGCTGCACAGGGGCTTAGATGGCTCCTTATTCCTCCTACTGGCCACATAGAGGGTCAAGGATGACATTCAGAATGGAACTTGGAAATTCTGGCGTTGCCTGTTGTAACTAACAGGTAAGAAATAGCTTGCAATATTTTTTCCTCTAAACAGATCAACTTTGTAAATACAAGTTGCAAATGTGTTCTCATGCTAAAACTGAAGTTTATTAGGTTTTATATTTCTTCTAAATATGAGAGGAGTGTTGTCAAGAAAAATCACTGATTGTCTTCAGAGAAGTTCAATACTTGAGTTATCTATTAAGTAACTTTTGTTTTAAAATATTGCCTGGTATATGTTAGCATACTTTACATCATAACTTTGCAACGTACCCAGATGTATAAGAAGATCTGAGATAAACTATATGTGTCTTTCTCCAGCCTTGGCTAAGCTTCTTGAGAGACTGAGGTTGTAAATCAGATAGTGAGAATATATTTGAGAGAGATTCTGAGTTTAATGAGCAATCTGCATGTACCCACAATTCCACCCATATCCCACTCTTCCAATAACTGCATAAAAATGGGCAGAAAGCAATCTAACATGTCTATTATCGTGCTTACAAAAACTGAGACCCGTGGGTTTAGAAACTAATTTATTAACTGTCTTGGCGTGGGATTCTTCCAGAATTTTATCCGCATTTTAGTGGCATTGCAATGGAATAAAAGGGTTAACAAAAACTGAGTGATGTGAAATGAAAGCAACATTAGTAAAGCAAACAGTCCCATCTCTTAAAAAAAAAAAAAATCCTTTTTCCACATAATGAGCAATATTATACTTTTAGCAGACAGATCACTAGTGAATACATCTCCTGATGTACAAACAAAGTCTTGCACTTGAAGCTGTGGGTGTGGGTACTGTTTGTTGTTGGTTTTGTTTGGTTTTTAGAAAGCCAGGAGGTAGGTACATCTCTTGGCATGTAAAATTTAAAAAGAGGTTTTTTCTTTGCAGAGAACTAATGTACTTGGATCATAATAGCTGCAGCTTGGCATCTCCAACTTCTGATGCTATTGAGTTGTCATAACACTTTCTCCTGTTCTCCTGCTGTGGCTGAAGTTATGTGAAAATCTACAATGTTTCTCATCTAGTAGATCTCGAAGTGCTTTGCAAAGGTGAGAAACTATCTCCCATTCAAAAGATGGGGTGGGTGACTGGATAGAAAGTATTCAAATAGATTAGATGGTTCCTATCTCTGTTACACAGCAAATCACTGGTCTAGTTCTATCTTTATGAACAGCCCTTATTGAAGAAATAGATTCTTTACTTCTGCAGGACTTTGCTTATCTGACTGGTATTTTTAACCTTTAGGGAAAGGTTAAAAGGTTAAAGTTTAACCTTAGCCTATGTATAAACTGTCTCAGGAGTTTCTCTCTTAATTTAGTATATACTTTGCATGGATACGGTTACAACACTGTACAGAAACTTATAATTAACTTTCTAGAAACCAACTGTAGACGAAAACCTTGTATACAGCAATAGTTGAAGCAGGCTCTACTAATTGAGCTTAGAAGCACTGCATGCAGTTGAGCCCTGCAGTTTTGCTTGCCTGTGCTTGTACCTAGAAACCCTGTGGAACCTGCTTTTAAATCTGTCACTTAAATGACCCCTTTTCACTCTGCTTGAAACTAGACTTCCATGCTATTAGTTTACAGCAGTGGGCTAGGAAAGACGAGACTTCAGTAAGATATACAATACATAAAGCACATTTATGACACATTGCAGTAGCAATGCTCTATTGGTAGGTTATGATATCCAGGGAATAAAGACAGTTCCGTGCTATGTGCTGTAACCCAGCAATGTTGTATCCTGAGAGAGCGCTTACTTCTCCGTGCGGCGAATGCTGGTAAAGATACAAGTGACCTCTTCACAAATGCACAGAGATGCAAAACAGAATAGGTGGCTTTTCTCCTGATTTCTCAGATAACTGGAGCTTTCAGAGAAAAAATTCTAAACTGAAGAAGAAATCCTTGAAAGACTTTGCCGTTAACAGTATCTAATAAACTGTGTTGTAAACTGTTGAAAAGCACCACAGTTTTTTGGAAACATAGAACATTGCATAGAAACAGTTAATCCTAAAAATAGGTTCTTTTGGCTGGTATATTTAAGTTAAATGGGAAGCTTGTTTGAGACTAAAAGCATAACGTGACTCCGAAATATTTCTCCGCCTTGTCTAGGTGTTAAAAGATGAAAGCCATGTATTTAGCAGGATGCTGATACCTTTCACTGTTATACAGTGTTAGCATAATTATTGCTTACCAGAAATTTGCCTGTCATGATATGTCTTCATTTCCTATGTCTTTTTGAGGAAGGAGTCATCTGCCAGGCATTTTGGAAGGAATGTAATAATTCAATATGCAATGCAGTGCACCAGCTTCTTTTCCAATTTCTGTTTGGGCTGTAAAGTCACAATAAGAAGTACTAGCAAAACTTTCTTACGTTGAAAATATAACTCTGTAAATGCACAAAGTTAGCTTTTGTGTTGAATAAGATAATTTTATTTTTACAGTCACTTTCTCTGACTGTAACATTTGAGTATGTGCATAAATCAGGACCTGTGTACATTTCTTTTTACAGCTTATCAATTTTTTTTATTATCAAAAGAGGTCAATAAAAGCCATATTCATGTAGAATAGTGATTTCTGACTGAGTTACTAGATTCCTGTTAGATTCATCCAGATCTTGTATATGATGGATTTCCATGCTGGTATGTTTTCTTTGTAAATAAAAAGAAAGCACATTCTTATGTGCACACATCTGATCTGTTTTCTATTACTTCTGTACTTTCAAATGTCACAATATTCAGAGCACATTGGTATATTCAGTCTTCATGAGATGCAGACCTCTAGGTTCATGCTGCCTGTAGTTTCTTAGCCTGTGCTTTGTCTGCTGGAGGCACGTTTTTTTTCCCTTCAGTTTTTCTTGTTTATTTTTATATGAGTAGTATATAGACATTTCTATTCTAATGTAAACAAAAACTGAGGTTTGTAAAAGTAGTTTGAAGAGGGCGGAATTTTTTTTTAGTTTGCTACCACAGAGGCTGCATCCGGAATTTTGTTAGATCAAGATATTTGTTATTGTTATTTAAATTGTGTCAGCATTTGGTAGGCTTTTTCCAGACATAGAGGAAATCTCTGTCCTGAAGAGTTTAGAGCAGAAAGCAAGTGGAAAAATTTCATTGGGAAATTATAGCTGAGGATTTGATTCTGAGGGTCAAAATTCCTTTATATTATACAGGTTGCTTTTCTTATGTTATGCTGTTGTTCCTAGATACACCATCTAGAAGAATGGTGAGTTGTACCAGTTTTGAAGGGAGGTCAAGGAAGGGAAAAAAAGCAAAAACATCACACAACAAATTCCTTAAACCCCCAACATGATGAAGATGACAAAAGGTAGGAAGATAATGTGTATGTTAAAACGAGTTGCAGTTGTGCCATACAAGTTTTTCATAGGGTTAGAGAAGTAGTTACAAATATACCACTTAAATGATCTGATTCTATTTCCTGAATTTCCCTAGCATGTTTGTGTCCATTTTGCTATGTCAATGCATATAAAATAACTATTTATCAGAACAATTTCAATAACAAACATAAAAGTAGGTCATGTGATATTCCATGAAAAACGTATAGATCTCTCAGAATTTTGGCCTGGTAATGGAAGACGTTTAAGGTTAGCATGAAAGATGTCTCTTGACACTCCGACAGTTGACATCATCGTATAAAATAAAGGAAGAATTCAAAAGTTAATCATTGTAGGCTGCCGTTTACTTGAATGAGTAATATGAAATATTGCTGTTTGTTCTGTGCTGTTGTATGGTAATTATTCCAGGATCTCTTTTGCTTGTCTATCAACTAGAAAACCATTGATGCTGTATAAATGATACCAACTCTTAGCAAATACACATATAATGAAGCCATATGTATTGCATGGATTTGTAATGGAGTCTTTGGAAAATACCAGTGCCATTCTCTGGTAACTAGTAAAATTTCACAAATGCCAGAACGGGTATCCAGCTCTTGTAAACCTATACCACTATTAAAATATAAAAGTTGAATGCAATTCTTCAAAGACATGACAGGTGCATAAATAAGGAGGTTGTTGAAGTGTTGTATTATACTGGGAGATTTTCCAAAAACTGCTGTGTTCTTTGTGTGCACAGATACCACTGAATAGTAAAGGGACTCCAGCTTCTATATCTATTTAGTTATTCTGAAAAGCTTCTTCCAACTTTTAAACTGACATTGCAAAGAGATACACAAAGTGCACTTAATCCTTCCAAGTGGTGGCTATAAGTATCCAGGCTTCTGATTAAGTGCTTTCTTTGATGCCTAGTCGAGCTTAGAGCTTTTGGCCTGTCAACACTGGACTGAATTCTGTGTAACAGCACTAGGGGCCTGGAATTCAGATATCGCCCCTCCTTGTTCAAAGAGAACCCTCTGTCAGGTTTGCTTTCTGAAGGGCAAGGTGTTCCTATGTTATCCTTTAACATCTTGTGGAACTTGCACTGGGTGGAAATAGTTTTCTTCATTCTGCTTTTAATTCTTTGACATTTTATTCTCTCAATCTGCAAATTCGTTTTGGTGTGGACGGACTTGGGGTCAACAAAAGCAGGAATTAAAATGCTTTAATGACTGCAAAATTAGTGAACAAGCAAGCAAATTACAGAACTGCCTACTCAGTTGTTCTAGTGAACAAGTATTATTGCAACTTAAGTACTGAACAAATTAGACTGCTCCTTCAAAACCTGCAGAATTTGCACATCCAGATGAGCTGGTGATATATACAAGTAGTGAGCAGTGATGTCATTTCGGTTCTTTGTTCAGAATACAACTCAAACTCATGACGGCTTTAATGTCAATGGGAAGTACACTTATTAAAAGACACTTTTAAAATAATCGGTATTCTATTATCAGCTAGAACATACCTAATTATGTTTCAGTTAGTGCAACTTGGTACATAATTTTGTATATTTTGTCATATTTTTAATGTAATTCTAGTTCTAACTTTTTTCACATAAGAATTATATTTAGACTTTTTTTAAATGATAGGTTATAAACCATTTTATATTCTAGATTGACTTGAAGATACAGTCCAATCTGTCAATTTGAGTTCACTATAATTAGCATCTATAGCACAACTTGGAGAAGGCAGAAGGGAAAATTTAAAATTACATACAAAAAATTCAAATAAATGGAATATTGAACCTAATTGGGAAGAAAGGTCTGTGGATATTTTAACTGTTGCTTGATTTTTTTTTTTTAGTGCAAATATCTCTATTTTAATAAAGTAAGCAATACAATGTCCCTCTGACATTTTTTTCAGATGAACAATTTTTCAAGAGAATTACAAGGCTGAGTAGTCGGTTTTTGAGAGGTGGAGTGTAGTTTAGTTGGTGGGCCTGCTGTGATTGGAATTGATTAATGGGTGTTGTGATAAGCATAGAAACAGATCAGTGGCAGCTTATCCTGCTTTCAGCTGTCACAGCTGTGCCTCTTCACTCTTCTTCTAGCCCTATCACACTCCCTGGCAGCCTTTAAAGTACCTCCTTCCCTGTGGAATTTCTGCAAATCATTTACTCAAATGCCAAGATACCATAGAAGCAGCTGTTTGAGAAAATTTGTTCAAGCTTACATATTTGTTGTGATGAAGAATATTGCATTAAAGAATCCTTTTCTACTGCCCTAGGAAGCATGCTGTGCTCTACCCTGAAGAGAGGTTAAACAATGGTTCTGATGGGCAGGTGCAGCCCTTAGTCAAGAACTTTCAACCCTGGCTCACATAGTGACACCGTTTGCAAACCTGCTGGCTAAGTAACATCACTGTTTCTGCTTGACAGTTGCAATAAATAATCACTCAATGTAAATTTTATTGCTAGTAGCTTGATAGAAGCTATGTTACAGTGCTTTAAAATCCTGGTAGCTGCCATTTTTGCTGCAATGCTCAGTAGATTTTAAAGACACTTTATAAATGCGAATTTCAGAAGTTCTGAGCATGTTTTGCAAATATTTCCCTGGTTTTCTTACTGGAAACCTTGATCTCCAGTATGATCTCATAAGCAGCTCAGTAGCTTGTTAGGAATCATGTGGTTTTAACAGAACACTAAAGCTATGTTGATTTTATACAAAATAAGAGCTGGATCCTAACTTTGTGTGAAGTTGAGGAGGATTTCCTCAGTAATGAAGTAGTTTGAAGGATATGAGAACTAATATTCTATGGAAATCTCTCATATTAGCTACAAAAATGTTATTCATTTTATTGGAAACTGAATAAGCCTAGAACATGAAAATAACCGCTCCATTATTTATAGACATTTTGTAATTATAATACTTATGTAGTAAATAGTCTCTATGAAATCTTTGTGAATTATGTAAATCATTGTTTGGCTTCTCTGTATGCTTGAGACAGCCTGAGACAGCTGTATCAGCAGCATCGATTAAATCAAAAAAAAAAAAAAGTAAAAATAATCTGAGCAAATACAGGCAAACTGAAAGCTAAACTTGAAAGTGAATGATGCGCACAGAAGGTCTCAACTCTGGCTAAATCTGCAAGTTGTCTAACTAAGGAAGTATACAGTTTATCCACTGTGGTGGGCTGTGAGCAAGAATACATTCAGACAATTCTGGAAAATAAATGCTTGCAGCCAAAAAGATGATCTGTTAAATTTCTATTATGGGTATGTACCAAATCACAAGTTTCTCTATTGATTATTTAGAAATAACTGAGTCATGTTAGTGGAAAATTATTTCTCAAAGAGATTTTTTTTTAAACTTTTTCTTTACATTTTTAAATGAAATATATATTATGGAGACTAACATATCTAAGAACCTTTTTTGTTTTTAAAATCATGCTGTTTATTTATTCTGCAATTACATTGCATGTCAGCTATATCTTGTAATGTCTTGTGTCATACAAAAGCAAACAAAGTCATGTTACATTAATGACTTGTCTGAGATCATATGACTGCCTGCCTATAATTCCATGCTCCTTTGCTATAGAAAAAACATGACCCTGAATCTTAAACAGCTTTTGAATAAAGGCACCTACAATTACGATATGGTAAAATGTTCATAGCGTTTGTGATTGAGTTATTTCAGTTTTCTTCATTTAGTGGTTTTAGCTTCAATTTTCGGTTGAATATTATGCAATTGAAAAAATATTAACCACACTGAAAACACTGATTTTTTTTTTAAGAATGTTAAAATAATATTAAAATAGTGAACAAATAATACTCATAGACTTGTACCTGTGCTTACTTGACTTAGAACTAAGCCTTTTTTTTCTTTTCTGTCCAGTATTTTAGATGCTTGAATTTGGTACAGTTTAAAGATGTTCATTTGTATATTAATGAGTGTTGTGCTAAAGGAAAATGTTAAGTGAGAATTGATCAAAAGCAAAGAGTGAATGGGATTAAATATTGCTCACATGAGGTTTGGGTGTTGAGTTTTCCACATCGTGATCTGCTACAGGGTACTTGTTCTTCAGGGATCCAGCCTGCACTTTTGTCCTTCCTGTGATTTCTTATTTCAGACTTGATAGAGAAAGCATCCACTGTTATATCATTTCCTTCAGTGCTAACAGCTTTTATTCTCTTCAACAAGTGTTTACAGAAAAGTGTTGATGCTTATTAATCTGTTTCTTGTCTTACAAATGTGCCTATGCATGATTTGTGGTAAAATGGCATTTCTGACAGCTCTCAATGTAATCTGCATAGCACAACAAGATTGTTATATTGAACAGATGTGGTTTGGAGTTGTTATTCTTTGTAATTACCATCATTAAGTGAAAACATGTGTCAATCAACTTTGTACTTTAAACACACCAATCATTTGCAAGGCACATGCATCTGCATTTCCAATATAGATATAAAAAACTATTTTGTTTTGAAATGTGTTGTTTTTACTTAATACAATTCTTCATGAAACACATGATGATTAAATATGTTAAAGCAACAGATCATCGGGTTAAGAAAGGCTTTTCTGGGGAATCATCTAGATACCTTTTTTTAAAAAAAATAGGCTTGTCCTCCTTTTCTGATGTAAAAGAAAAATATTTACGTTTAATTTTATATATTTCCAAAGTTACTGTGTTGCCTTGATCTTGGACTATGTCTTGCTTATTTGAGGGAAGGAGGTTCTGTGAGAAAGACCCTCACTTATCTCTTAGGGGGCGTTTTTGGTGTGATTACTTGGGGGCAAAAAGGAATCTGCTTCAGTAAATTGACATACAGCCTTTTTAAGAATTAATGTTTGGGTCATTAATGTTGCTAGGATACCTTTTATGCTCAAAAAATGTTCACACTGGTAATAAACAGGATTAGATCAGGAAATTGTATTTTGAGTGGAGTTGAAAACAAAGGTACCTTAGCCTGATTGCACAAGAAATGACTCTCTGGAAGCCTGACCGAAACATACGAATACAAGGACATTTGGAGCTGACATTTGCTTTAGTCTTGTTTCCTTGCACATTGACTTCAGGTATTTGTGTTATAGACAGTAGAGATGGTACCTACGTGTTTTTTTTTATTTTATTTTTTTGTTTTTTGTTTTTTGTTTTTTTTTTTGTTTTTGTTTTTTGTCGCCTTTCCCCTGT
>VXAA01001712.1:640586-656710 GCA_013399115.1 Anseranas semipalmata | reverse complement strand
CAAATACCCTTTCACTTAGTTATGTTAGGTGGAAAAATATCTTAAATACCCACATAGATGCATGAATTTATTCATAATATACTGAAATCTAATTGATGCTCCTATGGGCAGTATAAAGGCTAATAGCCCTCTGCAAGGCAAAAAGAGATGGTAGCAGTAACTCTTTTCTAAATATTCCTGGAAAAAAAAAAAAGAGTAAAACAAAACAAAAAGCTGTGGTTGTATACCCTACAATTTCTGCAAATGCTTCCCTAGAGAAAAGATTAATCTGGGATGAAAAGATTTTGATTTCAAATCTTAAAACAGGCAAGCTGTCCAAATAGATATCTACTTCTAGTGTTAAACTCCTATGTAATTAAGAAAAGACGTTTATAACCTTCAATTTCCACAGAATGAGTTATGTTAGGACATTGCCTGCTGGGTTAAAGATCATTCTGGTATTCTGTATATGCTGTCTGACTTGTATCTGCCTTCCTAACTTATCTTTCAGGAAATTATATTGGTTAGGGGCTGCTGAAAGCACCTAGAATTTCAAATGGATGTTGATTGTTAGATCCTAATTATCTGATTCACAGTCTACTGTTAGAAGTATTGAAATAGAAATTGAGAAAGTCTATTTGAAATTTAAGAAGTCAGATATGTTATATCAAAAGAATAAATGACAGAGAACTAGAAAATAACTTTTTCTTTTCCAGGAATTGAGGGAAAAACATATTTGCAGTCCAAGTCTAGTGCCATATACAGAACCAGAAAAAGAAAAAAGGGAAAAAAAAAAAAAAAACACATGGAAATGACATAGGGAGCACAGCAGTACAGTCTGACAGATACTGAAATGTCTGTTGTAATCTCAGCCCTTTCTGTTACAGAAGAAATCTTGTAAGAGTAAGCTGGTTGCTAATTTCCAAGGTATCTAATAGCTGTGCAAAACCAGTCATTGGGACACATGAAAAAACAGCTGTACAAGTTGGTTAGTACTTAAGTGCTCCCAGATAATTTTGAGGCCCCTGTGGAGGAATGCTGTTTGGTAATTATCTTTGCTTTTAACTTTCTCACCTGGGGATAATAATAATAATAATGGAGATAATACCTGTCCAAATGAAGTTTATAACTATGCTTGCAACATAGTTTAAAAGTTAAAATTGACACAAATACACATTTCAATCTGGGGCCAGAGGAAACCTTAGCAGCCTTCGTGACTTCTTTTGATGGTTATCCATTATACTTTGCAGACTTCCAGTAGAACTATGGTACTAGTTAGGCTTCTTTTGGAGCAAGGTGCTGTGAAGAAGAATTCCTCGTATGTTTATTAATTTAATATAACCACAGTTACTTTAAATGTGGCTGTATACAGAGTATTCTTGGCACCTGCTTCATAATCCTTATCCTGCTATTGTTCAGTGGAATTACCCTGGAAAAGTGCTGTCTGTATTCATAGGAATTCCCAACATACTTCACAGAATGACCCAAAAGTACTAAAGGTAGTACTTCAGAGCCAATCTGAACAATTGGTTGAATAATGTCACAATCAATGT
The DNA here is from genome assembly GCA_013399115.1 of Anseranas semipalmata. Taxonomy (NCBI): domain Eukaryota; kingdom Metazoa; phylum Chordata; class Aves; order Anseriformes; family Anseranatidae; genus Anseranas; species Anseranas semipalmata. Next base: position 655,178 of record VXAA01001712.1, on the reverse strand, counting down.
TGTATAATACTCATGAGTAATAAATCTGAAGGCAGTGATGCACAGTCAAGTTTTAAAATAGAACCCGCTTTTGCTAAAAGGAGTGCTTTGTCGAGTCTTCAAGCTCTTGATGCTTGTACTCGCACTCAGCCACAAGACAAGCCTACAAATATTTGACTGATTTACTTAACTGTATTAAGTTGGTTGTGTTGTCATATGCACACGTATAAATGCATGCTTAAATATGAAAAGATTCAACCTGTGTAATTAGTGAACTTTTTTTGCCTTGTGTGTTTTGGAATGGTCGCATCTAACTTGGGCGTATTATGGAGAAGAGAACTGAATTCCTAGGGTCTTCATATATTGCTTTATATGAAAATCTGAGTTGCATGTTGAACTTAATGTCCCTTCTTTCCAGCATGCTGGGACTTAAAAAATAAAATAAAATAAAAAAATAAAAAATCCTGAAATAAGAATTATTTTCATATATAAAAAGGCCCTTTAGAGGTATGGTGTGATAATAGAATGGATCCATTGTTTTTGATTACTATATTGAAGTGGTAATTAGGATGTCCATTCGTGGGTCAACATCCACAAAAACAGAAAGTAGAACCTGGCTCCAAAGAGTCCCTGGGTATTCAGGCCATGTCTTTTGTACAGAAAGTCCCATCAACCTTCCTTTTTATCTCACCTATGGAGAAATCTATGGAGGCTAGCATCAGAATTGTGGTGGTGGTTGTTTTTTCCTATTTAATACAATTTTGAAATAACGTAGTGATAGGGTTTCTTGGCTGATGGGAGAGGTTTGCACTGGACCTTAGTTCAAAGTAAGGAATTGAACTGTTGTGTAGGTTGGAGTCCTTTCAGCACTGGAAGACCTGGTGGTATTACTGATGCTAGTTACACCAGGATTGATCTGTGATGTAAAATACATCACTACAGTTCAAGGAAAGCGGGCTGTAGAATGACTGGAGCATCTTGGTGTGATCTAGAGGTGTGAATTTTAAGCCTGCCTGTGGATGGCTAAAAATGGTCTCTAGCAGACCTAGACATAAAACAGATGTTTGAGGTGATAAGAAGGCTTAAAATGGCTCGCTAACTACATCAGTCACACAACAATGGTTGTAGAAACCAGTACACCTGGATTTTTTGTCAGTTTGCTGGGCCAGCAAAATTCAAGGTAGACACATTGACATTTCATACTTGAGTGAATTATCTTTAAGCTTCTTCACGTATAAGATATGAATAATGACAATTTCCCGCTTTTGTCAGCTTGAATTTTACGTGAAGTACCATATGAATGGCAATTATCTATTATTACATTTTCATATATTATTCTGCTAAAAGAAGACTTAATTTCAGTTGGCAAGTGTTCATTTCTGGTGCTTTTTCCTAATCAGTAGTTTTCTTGCTTGATGGTATTTCCATCTTAGATGTCCTCATAGCACATCTTTTGAAGATTGTGGTACATACGTTTATATGCTTTGTTGAATATTTATTTTTAAATGTTTTAGAACACCTGCTTAGTACTCTGAATTCAGTCCTACATTTCTTTACTACAATTCATGGTATATAACAGACATAGTCTGCCTGTGTAGTGAAACTCTATCTGTTTCCTGCAAGCACATCTATTCTGTATAATGTTGTTATTTCAATGATTGGAGTTTCCAAGAATCTCACCATTTGGCACCTTTGCTGTGACATAACAACTTCCAGTTATTCTAGCATACAATACGTTACTTGAAATGTAAGGAAACATTGCATAGAGGTAATGAAAATGATGTTTAGTTTTAAACAACAGCACATATATTTTCGCAGATTAGTTTATATTTCAGCAGTTTACTTAGATTTCAAAGATCAGTTTACTTTGTTTTTACATTTTTCTTTAGAACATGATATTTTATTTTCTGAAGTTAGGGACCTTCTAGTTATTTACACGTATAGAATGGATAATTGTTTGAACAACGTCTTTTCTCATAAAGGTGACATTTTAAAGGGGATAATGGCAGAAATAAGAGAAGAAACTGAATTGCATACTATATGCAAGGGGTGCAAATATTTTGTTCAGTACTGAAATTTTATTCAGGACACACAATAATTTTTTTTTTTTAAATCTGTTATTTTAGGAAAATTGTACTATTATCCAGCTGGGAGAAACTTGTATCTTCTTGAAGTTGCTGAAATGAAATATTTAAGTATGTATAAAGGGAGATGCATATTCCTGGCCTTTTGACCACTGAGTTCCTCTGAAGTAGAAGCTACCTTACGAAGAAACTGTTTTTCCAGATGTTCCTAAAATTATTGTTATTTAAAAGAAGTTGAAGGCATATTTTAAAGCTTTGCTTTGGGTTTGTTAGAAACAATGTACCATAAAACTATATTGAACAAAAATTTCCACATCCCTATGTCCACAGCTTATAAATTGGAAAAACGGCTATCATTAACACCTGACTTTGAGAATTTAGAATTCAGAAGAATTAAGAATGAAAAAAGTTTGAGTTTACATAGAATTCTAAGTTGATAACATACAAACACCTTTTTGGTTGGGTAGTGAAGTTTTTAATTTTATGTGCTAATCCCCCCCCCCCTTTTTTTTCCCCATGCTATGGTATTACTTAAATGGAGAAAGACAACTGAAAATATTATGTCTTTTGTTTTAAGTTAACTATCAGAGTAATTTATCACTCTCTGTTCTGTTAATTAGAAGTAATTAAAATCTTTAGGAAGGGATTTCTTATTTATGATTGTTTTGGAAATTACTGGTATTATTTACTTTGGAAATGGCAGCATAGAGAACATAGTCATATTCCTTCAAATTATTTTGGACACACAAAATAGAGGTTGAAGGAGTAGTTTAATTTACTCCCATCCCCTGAAGCTATACTGGCTTAGAAGTTAAGAAAAGCATAGAACAAAGTGTTGGTTGTAAAGATATTTCCCTGTTCCTTGGGTGCTCAGATAGGCTTTTGCAATCAGTCATTTGTATTAGTTTCTCTTATGCATATTTTATTTATTTTACTTTTTAATGTAAAACCATAAACAAATTTAGCAGTAACTATTTAGGGATATTTTACATCCCTAAAAAAGGATGTGTTTGAAATGTGGACCAGACATATGTTGTGTTGAGAATAGTAAATTTGTTGTAAAAACCAAGATAGTGTGGTATTTTCTCCTCTTGAGGTGCATATATAGTTTTCATGAATGTTAATGAGATTTATAGAACTGCAAAGGAAAGTGAACACCAGAGTATATATTGCATAGATGATAATAACATCCCACAAGACTTGTGTACTCTTCTTTGTACGCTATGGAGCCCAGAGATGTCAAAGTCTGAAGCTGGTCTGTGCATTTCTTTTTGTATTTGGCACAAATCGCCTTTGAGTGCAATTAGCTCCTTTTGACAAACCTGTTTTTGTCGCGTTTTGGCAGTGATTTAGTTTTCTCTTGATAGAAGTACATGCAATCAACATCAGTTGCTAAATGTGAATTGACAGCTGAAAGATAGCTAGCTTTCTTGATGGTTTATGCTGGGTGTTAAATGGGTATTAGTAACTATTTTAACTCTGTGTTGGAATTCAACTTTTTGTATTCCCGTGACTTTAGCCTTGTTTTGCTTGAATACTAAAATTATCTTCAGAATATCAGTCTAGTGCCTTGAGTTCTTTATTCAGTAGCTATCACTCAAACAGTTCCGCTTGGATTTAAGATCTGTTCCAAAATGTGAAAGAAGCACTTTAGCTGTGGATAATGAGATCTGACAGTACCCGAGCTGCAGAAGGAGATGAAATCACTATCTATAGAAAATAATATTTTTTTCTACATATTCAGGTTAAATGTGTGCACATCCTGGTAGCTGGAACATCTGTTTCTCGCTTGTTGTTCCTCTTGGCTGCTTCTCAATTGGATTTCCTCAAGCAGGTCCAAAGCTTGTCACCTTAGCCAGGGTCTGTTAACTATCACCACTGGCCCCACATTAAGTAGGAGGTTCAGGGCTAAGCTAATAACTCTTCTGCCTTTCTGACTGATCACAGTGATTCTCACTGTGGCTACTTATCATGCTGTGCTCCTGTGGGAGGGTTATCTTCTTTGTCTATACTTCAGCTGGGAATTGTTTCTGTTTTCTTCATTCCTAAGTTTTCAGGTGGAAACACTGAAAGCGTTGTTGTCCTCTGAAGCAGCTGTTTGATTGCTGTCCGTTATTTATCCCTTAGCAGTTTAACAATGTTTTCTCGCACATCTAAATCTGCTTATTAGTTTTTCTCTGGGCGTAGGTATAACTGCTGACTTTCAAAGCAGAGACTGTAGCTAGGTGCGTGTGGCAGAATGGACGTAATGTGAATAGGAACACAACGCTGTAATGCCAGTTTGCGTGAACCTTGACTCAAATTTTGTTGTCACAGGTAAAGTGATTTTCATGGTCTTGGCTTTAGTGTGCAGTGATGCATAATATTTCAATGCTTCTTACCTAGCATATGAGGCCGCACCTAGCGTGTGCATTTTAAGAGCTCAAGAGAGTTGAGTGAGAGAGCACTACAGAAAGAACTGCTTGTGGAGTTGTGGTCATTGGCTACCTCTGAGCCCCAACTCAAACGTGACCAAAGCCTGTGAAACTGTTTGGGTTGGCTCTGAATAAGGCGCAGAATGGACGTGTGGGCACTGGGGGCGGGGGCCTGGGGATAGGATCGTTGCTTGCTGAGAAACTTGAGAAATGCCGATGGCTGTGCAGGCAAATCCGTGCATCTCCACAGGAAATATTTCTGTGGAATTAAGGAGATTGTTCTCCTTAGCTTTACTCTAAGCTGATTGAGAAAAGAATGATAATCTTAATCAGACTTGAGAAGTGCATCAGCCCTGATATTACAGGCTAACACGTGGAGAACGTGGACAGTTAAACCTAAGTTCGGTTAGTTCTCCCATTGTAGTCTGATGTGCTTCTTGGCTTTTTAAATTCTTCCTTTCTTAAGTGTGATGTTTTATCTCAGCTTTGTCAACCATTTGGAGACAAAGGGAAAAGACACTGGTGTGAAGTGTTTGAGGGGAGTTTGAGCTTCAGAATGGGAAGGGGAAAATGTGGGAAACAAAAGATTATTTTCTGGATTTAGGTCCAGAACAAAAGCATCCTGGGTCATTAATAATACTGTGGAGAACTGAAATGTTGTTTTATTAAGAGAAACTAGTCTGTCATCCAGCGTTCAGTTTTTTTTTTTTTGTCTGTATGTGAAGAGATCAGCACAGAACTACAGTGTGCCATGAGAATGATAGCTTTTTAGAATTGAAAACAAGGGTAAACACTGAATAACCCTCACACATTTGTCGTTCTCACCTTTTCTTTTATCTTTCCTTCCCTATGGTTAGGCTGGGGATCAGTCAGTGCACAATCAAAAAACCTTGTATAAGCAATGACACAGAAATACAGCAGTTCAGTGGACAAGACAGTGCTTGGTCCTACCTGGTGCTGCTTGCTTTCTCTTTCTCATACCAATAACTGTGGTGTCTGAACTGAGTTATCAGACACTCTTGACTTTAATAATTTAAAATAAAATCTCTCCAAATCTATTAAGCAGCAACTGTATTTCTAGTCCATGATGAAGTACTGGATACTCTTAGATCTCTTTCAAGAGGTGAATTGAGGGTGAATTGGTGATGGCAGCAGCTTTCTGCAAGATGTAGGAGTGGGCAGATGAAAAAATTTTCTGAACTGAGATGGAGCCTAAATAGGAGTGATCATCTGATTGACCATGAGATAAGACTATGTCAGAAATATTTTGCTGTTCTCTTGTTGTCATATCAATGAGAAAGATGGCAATTGGTGGAGACCAAGATGTGTAGAAAATAAAGAGGGAGAGATGACTGCAAGAAGACAGGAGGAGGTAGGGAAGTGCCTGGGAAAATGTGAGAAGCAAATGCTGAATCTGAAAGCAAATGAATGACCAAAGGTCTGTGTGATAGTACAATCCAGACAGAAAAGACAGATCCCAGGTGAAGAGAGAAAGAATTGCTGTTGTAAGAACTCCCTTGTCAGTTAGGAAATGCATTTCTATTTTTAATTTGTTCCTCACCTAAGGATAATCACTTCATTGTTTCTTACTGTCCATGCAGTGTCCTATTGAATCTGATCCTTCCTGGCCAGTTTCCTCTCACCATTCTTAATGTTAATATTTTTCTTCTCTTTTTCCTTAAATATCTGGTGCTGTCTGTACTTTCCTTTAAGCACCCACTTTGGGTCATAAGTGATATGGAAATACTGAGTTGAAAGGGCAAATAGAGGCAAATACTTACTAGAATTTTGTTCTTTTTTATTCACCTTTAAATATTTAGAATTTTATGTAAATAGAAAATGTTCATAGTCAAGTTCTTGTTATAACTTACTGTAAGTCTGATTCCTAGCCCATTGGATTAGGACAATGATGTTTGTGGTCAGGTCAGTTGAGCACTGAGATTTGAGATTTATTATTTTATTCATTAAAACTTGCTGGAGAATTTAGTGAAACTCACAATTAAGCAAATAAAATATTGGATTATATTGCCCAGAATAAAATAAAATTTTGATTTTTTTTTAGCATATTTTAATTTGCCCTACAAATATCTTCAAAATATGACTGTGTGACCATGTAGAGGAAAGCAATGATGGGAATAAGGATAAAGAGAAGAGAAAGAGACAGAAAAGTTATTAATAGGTCTGTAATGATACGAAGTTTATTCTAGGGTTGAGGTACAACTTAATGGTTCATAAATAGCAAATTCATTATGTTTTTAATACTCAGGTTATATTAACACTATATAACATCTTTATGGTACCATTAGTACCACTTAGTCCTAAACTCAATTTGGAAATAAACATTTCCAAGTCTTTTTCGTAGAACAATTGGCCAAATAAATTCTTTTTAAAATAAATATTATCTGATTAGTGTGTGGCTCATTCAATCATAAACAGACTTACAAATGTCTTATGTCAACCCTTACACAGAGTTCTTAAACGTTAACAAATTAATTTATTTTAAAGGCCATATCAAGGTGAAAACACCAGAGCTCTAGGCAGCAGGACAATACATCACAGAGCCATTTCTCATTCAGTCACAGTAATGGCAAAGGATATGTTAAGACATAAAACGTGATATGGTTTGTTAAATATTCATTCATAATTTGCATTCATTATTAAATCATGTGTTAGAACTAATCTTTAATCTCAAAAATACATAATGTGTCGTAAAGTCTATTTGAAAACATAACAATAAATATTTTATGTTTTTCGTGTTGCTTTTTAAAGGTTGGCTAGAATACACCAAAATGCTCATCATTAATGGTATTTAATTATTCCAAAGAGATTTGTTCTGCATTGATGTTGATTTCAATAATTTATTTCAGCCTTTAGGTCAATATAAAAATAAATACCTGTTTGGGAGATGGTCTGTTCTATGATTAATGACAATTTAGCTCCCCCAGTACTCCATGGCAACACTGTAGTTCATTGTCTGAAACGTTTGCGGTGCAATGCGGTAGCTCCAAGAGGCTTATTTTGTAGTGGTCCCAAGCAGTTTGCTCATGATAACAGTGAAGCTTGCTTTTGTACGTGTTCTATTTTGTTGCTTGTGATTGCTGGAGAATTTCTTTATATGACACAACAGCTTAAACACTTAATATTGGGAGCTATACTGACCAGAATGTAGTAATTGCTGAATTTCCATAGAACTGCTATTCAATTTGCATCTCGTACACTGAGAAGAAAGGCCTGTATGAGAGGGCTGAGTGTGACAGAGAAATGATTTGTATTATGGGAGACCAGGAGCTACTCAACGAACCATGTAAAAACAGTTCATTAAAATGTTTATGTGCTTGGCTGGCTAATGCAAAGAAAGCTTTATTGCAGTCTTATAAAACCTTAGTAACTTCAGCTTGAAGTCAGATCAATGCATCTGTAATAATTCAGACAAATGCCCAATGCAGGTTAAGGACCATCAAAAAAGAGGTCAAGAAACAATATTCTTGAAGTCTTTCTTCCAAACTAAACCACGTTTTAGTATTTAACTTGTACAACTACAGAACTTCTTAATTTGGGAAAGATTTTGAAAAAGGGCTACCATCTGTCTGGATTTCCCTGGATCTTTTCAACCCTGAAATGTCGGTTAGGTGGAATCTCAGGTGTTTGGAAATTTGTTAACTCTACAGCACATGCACTGAGGCACTGTTAATGTGTGCGATGCACTTAAAGTATGCATTGTGTCCTATACATGCACTATACACCTGACATCCTATGCAGTTCTAGACAGAATGCTGATTGTGCTGATTTTGAAGACTGTAGTAAAGAAGAAAGAGGTAAAGCCTCTAAACTGTATTTCCTGTTTAACTGTTGACTTATCCTATGAGTAAGCACTTCTCTGAAAATGAGGATGTCAAAGTGAAATGCCCCCCCCCCCCTTTTTTTTTTAATTTGGGTACCATGAGTTATTGAGAAGGTCCTGAACAGAGAGCACAATTGGAATAGGTGCTATGGGATTAATATTAGCCAAAAACACTTGTAAAATGAAGTTTGCTGCTCCCTCAGTGACAGTGGGAGGAAGCCACAAAGCTGCTACAGTTTTTCACAGTGGCTTAGCAGGAGGTTAGCAAAGAGCCTCTGCAAATAATGTGACATCCTGGAGACTCTTCAAAAGCTAAAAAGTTGGGCTGTGTATAAACCCTGAGAAGACTAGGTGGAGTTGGCTGAGAAGCCTCCCCTAAAAGCATTACCTTAGTTGAACAGTGGGGAATCTACTCTTATTATTCGTATTCTCCTGAAAATACTGGTAAGAGAGGAAAGAAGTTTCTTAAAAAGATCCATAGTCAGAGCAAATCCCTAATTCCTAATCAGCCACATGCTCTCCCTATCCTTCTGGAGAATATGGACCATCAATTTCCCCCTAAGATGAAGGGGAGGCAAAGCAATAGTTTAGCATCCTATGCATTATCTCTCTTTTTATGATTACAAATAGAGCACTTACGTTTACTGACCCATATCTCATACCAGACATCAGTAGCCAGGTCCAGATGTAGGTTATTGTTCCAGCACTGGATTAGGTCTTGTGATCAGAATCAAATTTATCTAACACGATCACTTGATCGTGACATTTCTTATTGGCACTATATGTATGCACAGCCAAAGCTTGAAGATGTAAAGCAAATGCTCTTGAGCCCCAAAAGAACAGTTGTCAGTGCTTTTACTCTGAGCTTCAGAAATGTTGAGGAGACGCTCTCTATTGGGTTTAATTAAGCTGTCCTTTTGCTTGCAAGTTTAAAAAGGGAAAAGCTAGTTTGCTCCCCATGTGGCTTTCCCAAATTCTTTCAGATGTAGTTCTAAGTTTAAATGACCCTCAGTCCTGCAGCATATCAACTTGATGTGTATAATTGATTGCTAAACATTTTTTACAGCCTGCTAAATGGTAAGGCTGAAAAAAAAAAAAGTTATATATAAATGTTGATTAAAGTGCTTTTGTATGGAGGGGTCAGAGACATTAGCGAGTTAAAAAGAAAGTGTGATCTCTGCTGTGGTACTTCTAACCTGTATGCTTTATTTTGTGTAATTGATACCATATGTCTACTCTAAAGGTTTTTTGTCAGCTTTCGAACTGCAAATATTAAAATGCATTTAGAATCAAGTGGGCTTCAGTAAGGATACTATGCAGAATGCTCAGCAATGTAGATTGCTGGTATTATAATGGCGATGATTATAAAAGGAATAATTTAAATGACCACAGTAGCTTGTAATTTGTGTGGTAAGATAGGAAAAAAATATGAAGGTGTAAAACCTCAGAGTAACAATAAATCTAAAATGGATTAAGATAGACATTCAAATGATGATTGCTGGTAATTTTATTTTTGTTATAACTTGTGTTTTTTTTTTTTTTTTAATAACTGACAGAAGACAATGTATTTTTCAGGATTCTGTGATAGCCAGCAAACAAATGGAATCTGTTACAAAATATTTGCAGCTCCGGTTAGTGAAGAAGGTATGATGCTGTTAGAAGTACAGACTGAAAAATGTTCTGCGTACATCCATGAGATTTTTTGCTTAATAATGTAACGACTGGGTATCTGTAATAGAATGTTGTTTATGCACTTCTAAAGAGGGGAAGCTTAAAAACATAAAAAAGGCAAATACTAAATCCTCAACTATTGCCTGGATAACAGTGCCTTAAGAGTTTAATAAGCATAACTTTTTAGTACTAATATAATATTCTGGATTTTTTTCTTCAAATCATTTGTACTGTTAAAGAAAAGGTATAACTTGCTAGAGCTCCCCTGCAAGGGCAGTTACATATGCAATCCCCAGGATTAGAATAATATTTTGGCTAATGCTATTTCTCTCCTAGTTTTGCCAGTTAATTGTAGTTGCAGAAAATATTTGGTATGAAGTGTACGCAGACCCATCTGATAGTGAATATAAACTAAGAGCTTTTTATATATTGTTGAATAGTCAATGTATAGAAGCAAGTTTTAGTCTGTACCAATCCAAATAGGATTGGAAACAGCCATTTAGGGGTGAAAAGTTCAATGTTTCATGTACAGAACTCCTGAACTATCCAGTTCATCTACATAGTGTTTTTTTTCCTCTAAGAAGCCTAAATGTAGAAACCTTATTTTCTTGAATCCTTTTAAAATATATTTAAACATGGGTTGATTTTAATTCTCTGGAATGTAGTAGTTCAATTGTTATTTTCATAATCATGAGATTTCAAAGGTATGTTTGATATTTGTATGTATGCTGTTGGAAAGTGGATAAAATATTTGTCTGGATGGTAAGTGCTAGCAGGTGTTTAGTGATTACTTATATTTGTTTTAAAGTTAAAAAGTTCTTTTTAATTGATAAAATCACATGCCAAAATATGTGCCACTGCATTAATATGCTACCTCTAAGAGTGAAACGCCAAGCTCAAGTAATTTATTTTAAAAATTGCTCAGGAAGATGAAATTCATTTTTGAGACTTTAAGTTATTTTTTATATAATCTAAAACTAAATTTTAGTAACATAACCTTAGAGTAATTTAATTTCCCTTTCTCTCTACCAACGAACAGGATCAAAACTCTTAACGCTGTATAGATTTTTTTTTTTTTCAATTTAGTAAAGAGAAGCTAAAATGAGTTTAATATAAACCAGTCTTTATTAAGGTACTACTTCTAAAATGCTTCACAACTTCCTGGCTGCGTAGGACAATACAAGTTAGCTGAAATGAGTTTAGAATCAGAAACAGACAAAATCTCCAAGCAATAGATCTTATTATAGTGGTAAAGTGATAGGGAAAGTGACAAGAGGAAATGAGAAGAGAGCATCTCTCTTAACAGGAGGAGAGGTGTTTTTTATTTTCTAAATTTTGTAGAAGATCATTAAGACAGTTTTTCTTTTTTAACTGCACAATATCATGTCTTTTGTTTATACAAAAATAGCTCTGTCTGACTCAAAATTAATTCAGAAGCTATGTTACTTGGGCAAGATATTTCTGGAATAAGTTTCATTTAAGACAGCACAACAACACTGAAGTTAAAAACGTGTTTGTGTCTTTTTTTCATGACTAGCCCATGTCTATTCTCTATGAAATTGATGTCAGAAAAGTATTATATATTTTCAGTGGGAAATAGAAGGCTGCCCTCTACTATCCTTGTCAGGACGTCGTATCCCTTTAATCATACTTTTCATTTCAGTACATTGAAATTTCCGTTACCAAGGACAACATCATAAATAAAAGTGTTTGTGAAATTTTTACCTGCAGCTTCCTAACTTTGTGCATTAAGCATGGGACTAGCAGAGAGGTGGTCAAATGTGAAAATTTATAATCATTTATTACGTACGGCTGAAGCGGGAAGGGAATAAAAGCGTGAAGGCATACATCTATAAACTGGAGCAGAAAAGCTTAAATGAAAAGTAAAGTGAATTTCTGTGTCTTGTCATAAAGTAATGAGAAGCTAGAGCTTTATTCATAGCAACCCAAGATGCATTTACTCTCAATCTAGCTTTAGCAGTAAATGCTTCCCTGATGTATTGCTTTGGACTTACAAAGAAATATTTGTGCTCTACATAATAGTATAGTTAGGAGAATTACTGCATGGCTGAGGAGATTCTATAAAGGTTTATAGCTGGTGGTGTTACTGTAATTTAATCACAATGTAGCTAATGTAGTACTTTAATATCACAGGTTACTTTTTTATTTACCATTTATTAGTAACTGACAGTCAATCATCACCACATCATAAACAAATCACACAGAATTCTGTAGGAACCCTGAAGTTCCAGAATGGATGCACTGCAGCTCTTACCCATGTTCCATAATGAGCTAAACATCAAAATTATTTTTTAACCGAGTAATCATGTAAGTCAGGGTTCTTGTTTTCGGTCCATCAGCCAAAGAAAATGTTCCATGTCATGAGTACAATTAGTGTTGCATATTGTGCATACATGTGTGAGGTAACGCATCAATCCATTACAAGCAATACTGAAGAATGTTTTCAAAAATATGAGGACGATGCAGGTAAAACATACTGCATACAGGAATTTGCAGATATTGATCAATGAGTTTCTACAGGCCAGCAATTATGCTCTCTTAATTTCAGCCAGTTTTTGTTAGAATTACTGTGCTTAGTAGAGTGAGAAAGTAAATGTAGCTAGTAAACATAGTACAGTCAATCCATGTTCTTGAGGCACTGAAACCTCAATGTATTTCTTGTGATGAGTGATTTATGTAATTGCTTCTTTATTGTGCTATTGTATTAAAAAAAATCTTTCAGACAATCCTTTTTTAGATCCACTGTAGGACCAACTACCACCAGTTTTGGGTTTATCATCAGCATTTAGAATAGACTCACAGTGTGGCATCTGAAGTTGCTTGTGTTCGCAAAATTAAGCACTGATTGGAACTTTGGAAGTATTGTCTCTTTGGACCGAAAATGATGGTTTTCCCAAGACCCTAAAGTCTTCTAATTGCAAACAAAATCTTTGTTTTTCAGTACTCTGTAGAGGAAGCCCCAACATCGGGCTGCCATGTTGATTGACATGTAGTAGTAACAAGCCACACAAAGATGTATGTTTGTAGGCTGTTAGTGCATGTCCTGAGTTCATTGCAAAGAAACAGGCTGAAGACCAAGCACCTTCAATCCCTTGAAAGGCTTGCCAGTAAGTCTAGTAATGCACACCCTGGCATGGCTTATTGCTAGTAGAATATATCTTCTTAAATTAAAATTTCATGCAATCTACCCTTGCATGGTGAAAAATACTTCCTGGAAGAAAAATGTAAAATATTTGGAGGAGATATTCAAAATAAACTCTGTTTTGCTCTTAGATGTAGAATAGGAAATCTCCTCTTCCATTCAGCATTGTTTATATCTGTAGGTTCTCCAGATTACTTGGATGTTTCCAAGTATTACATCAGATGTAAAAGCAATGCTGTTGATTTGATTTGTCTTAAGTGACTACCTTAAACAAACAAACAAAAAAAAACCAAAAAAAACAATCGTGTTGCTATTAAAGACCCTGTTTTCCCTAAAATTATTTTAGTTCTCTCAGGTGATAGGAAACTCTTCAGTTTCTTTATATATTTACTGACCCTGTGATATAAGAGTTTTTCAACAGGAAAGAACCTGAATCACTATGGTTTCTTGTAGCTAGCTCAAGTAAATTGTTAATTGTGCCATGCACAGTGTGATGAAAATGGCTACTGAATCTCTAAACATTATTGGTAATATGCAAATATATATGGTAAAATACAGTAAAAGGAAGACACCAGTAGAAAACTGTCCATTTCTGTATGTTATCATCCTTCTTGCTTTCCAGTGGCTCTCCCTCTACAGGCTCTTTCAGTGCTTCTTTGAGTAGTCAACAAAGATTCTATTTAAATCACACTGCATGGAGCTGTTTTTTTGTTGTTGTTGTTGTTTGTTTTAGACATTATGTGATATTTTAACTGTCACTGTACCTTTTAAGAGCATTTTCTTCTGGATAGATTAAAAATGGATTGAACTGCAGATGATAACCTCTATTTTGAAAGGAGGATTTAATACAGTGTGCATTCAATTAATTCCTTCCTTGTACAGATATCCTATTCATGGCCTCTTGGAAGCTGTAGAATTTTTTCTCTTCACTGTTATCTTTAAAGAATTCTTCTGCTGTCTAGGCTAGGTCTGCATTTCTGGCATTTGGCCCATCTTTTCTAATCTATTTTTATTGCACCTGTCTGAGCAGCCTGATACTGTCTCTGACTTCACACTTTTCTGCTCCTCTTCTTGTTTGACTCTTTCCTTTTCTCTTGTCTTCCTTACCTTTCCTTGTAGACTCACTGATAATGTTGCCCCCAGGTGGCTTTGCATTTCATGGAGTGGCTGCTTTCCCTTCCCTTTCTTGCTAACCACATATATAATGTTAAGGGGGTTGACGCTATGTGAGGAATGGGATGGTGGGCACAAAAATGTTCTGTGATAGTTATGGATGGTCAGTAACAGTAACAATGACGAAAAAAAGCACTGAAAATATAGAGAGAGGGAGGAAAAAAAAAGAAGAAAAGACTCCTAGTAGGGAAACAGGCAGAAAGAAAACATAGAACGAGGAAAATATACTGAGTTCTGAATGTGTAGAGGTTGGGACTCTCTTTTTTT
>VXAA01001712.1:609797-628917 GCA_013399115.1 Anseranas semipalmata | reverse complement strand
CAGCGGCTTCCTCGGCGGCGGCGGCGGCAAGAGGGCGGCGGCCATGGAGCCCACCTTCCCCCCCGGCATGGTTATGTTCAACCACCGCCTGCCCCCGGTCACCAGCTTCACCCGGGCGGCCGCGCCCCCCCCGGCGGCCCAGCACCCCCCGCAGTGCGTGCTGCCTCCGGCCTCCGCCGCCGCTTCCTCCACGGCGGCGGCCGAGCCCCCGGCGCCTCCTCCCCCTCAGGACGTGACTTTCAAGAAGGAGCCGGCGGGGGCTTTCCCCTCCGCGCCCTCCTCCTCGCAGAGGAGCCCCTGGGGCTTTCTGCAGTCCCTCGTGAGCATCAAGCAAGAGAAGCCCAGCGAGCAGGAGGAGGAGGAGCAGCAGCAGCCGCCGCCGCAGCAGCACCATCACCACTACGGGGGGCTCTTCGGGGCAGCGGGGGAGGAGAGGCCCCCGGGCCTGGGGAGCACCGGCAGCGGGGAAGGAAGCGGCCAGAGCGTGATCCAGGACCTCAGCCTCCTCCACCACCTGCACCAGCATCCCCACCGAGACCTGTTACTGAGTGGCAGAGGCGAGGGCGCCCCCGGGAGCTCGGGTGAGCCAAAGCACGATGCCCAGGTCAAGAAGGCAAAGAGGCCAAAGCCAGAAACTCAGGGAATCAAAGCCAAGCGGAAGCCAAGCGCTTCATCCAAACCCCCCCTGGTGGGAGATGCAGAAGGTGCTGTTGCGTCCCCAAGTCAGAAACCTCATGTCTGTGAACACTGCAGCGCTGCCTTCAGGAGCTCCTATCACTTGCGCAGACATGTGCTCATTCACACTGGGGAGAGGCCTTTCCAGTGCAGCCAGTGCAGCATGGGTTTCATCCAGAAGTACTTGCTGCAGAGACACGAGAAGATCCACAGCAGGGAGAAGCCTTTTGGGTGCGACCAGTGTAGTATGAAGTTCATCCAGAAGTACCACATGGAAAGACACAAGAGGACGCATAGTGGAGAAAAGCCATACAAATGTGATACTTGTCAGCAGTATTTTTCAAGGACTGATAGACTCTTGAAGCACAGAAGAACGTGTGGTGAAGCCATAGGTAAAGCAGGTGCTGGAATGGAGCCCGGATCATCAAATAACATGGGTAGCTTGGCTGCGTTGTCTCAGGGAAATACAAGTTCCTCAAGGAGAAAAAGTAAAACAAAAAGTATATCCACTGAAAACAAAGGAAATAAGTGTAGCAGCAAAGTAACTGAATCTCAAGTTACAAGTAATGTGGCCATGCCAAATTATGCAGTTGATATTCCTATCGTGTCTTCCAGTGGTGGTCTAGTTGGCACAGGCGTAGAAGAACTTCAGAAAAAGGTGCCAAAATTGGTCTTCAAAAAAGGAAGCAGGAAACAGGCAGACAAAAATTACCTTAATTTTGTATCACCACTGCCAGATATTTTGGGGCAAAAACCACTGTCTGGGAAACAGAGTGGCTCTCTAGGCTCCCTAGTAACCAATACCGGTGTAGAAACTATTGGCCTTCTCCAAAGTACAGGTGGTAAACCAGGTCAAATAAGTAGCAATTATGATGATGCCATGCAGTTTTCAAAGAAAAGAAGATACTTGCAAACTGCAAGCGGTAACAGTGCCTTTTCAGTTAATGTCGGACACATGACTTCCCAGCAGTCCGTCATCCAGTCTGCAGGTGTTAGTGTTATGGATAATGAAACTCCATTATCTCTTATTGATTCAGCATCCTTAAACAGTGAAATAAAGTCTTGCCATGACAAGTCTGGTATTCCTGATGAAGTCTTACAGAGCCTTTTGGACCAGTACTCTCACAAATCAGAAGGCCAGAAAGAAGATCCTTTCAGTATAACCGAACAGCGTGTGGACTTGCACAGCTCAGGAGAACATTCGGAGATGGTTCAGGAAGAAAACTTGAGCCCTAACTCTCAAACAGTTTCAAACGATAAGGCGAGCATGTTGCAAGAATACTCCAAATACCTCCAACAAGCTTTTGAAAGAACAACCAATAGCACTGGTTTTGCTTTTGGACCCAGTTTCCAGTTTGTTAGCTTGTCTTCAACTCTGCATAACCACACTCTGTTTCAAGACAAACAGATTTACACTACATCTCCACTTGAGTGTGGCTTCAGCCAATCCGTTACCTCAGTATTGCCAAC
This sequence comes from Anseranas semipalmata, assembly GCA_013399115.1. NCBI lineage: Eukaryota > Metazoa > Chordata > Aves > Anseriformes > Anseranatidae > Anseranas > Anseranas semipalmata. The sequence goes on along the minus strand of VXAA01001712.1, from coordinate 626,772 downwards.
TGCGTTGCCAAAACCTCCGTTTGGGATGTTGCTTGGATCTCAGCCAGGCTTTTATTTATCTGCTTTGGAGGCTACGCACCAACAGTTGACTCCTTCTCAAGAGCTGGATGATCTCATTGATCCTCAGAAAAACTTAGAGACTTCATCTAACTACCAGTCAACATCTCAGAAACTGACTGGCCAGAAGGAACAGAAAAACTTGGAATCCTCAACGAGCTTTCAGATCCCATCTCAGGAGTTAGCTAGCCAGATAGATCCTCAGAAGGACATAGAGCCTAGAGCAACCTACCAGATCGAGAACTTTGCACAAGCGTTTGGTTCTCAGTTTAAGTCGGGCAGCAGGGTGCCAATGACTTTTATCACTAACTCTAATGGAGAAGTGGACCATAGAGTAAGGACTTCAGTGTCAGATTTCTCAGGGTATTCAAATATGATGTCTGATGTAAGTGAGCCATGTAGTACACGAGTGAAAACCCCAACCAGCCAGAGTTACAGGTAAGGTCCCGACTGTGACCAGGCTGTGGGGTCTTCTTAATGTAATTTTACTTTGACAACACTGCCATTGGAATGTTTCTACACGGTCCTATTAAGAATAATGTAACATGCCCTTTCAATGCAACTTTTCATATTTAGTTTATTTTGTTAGCGTGATTTTTTTAGATCTGTTTATTATGGTTTTTAATCAAAAATCAATAGATTGAAATAGCGTTTTTGTTCAAGTGACAACGTTTAGCAATCAAATTTTCATATATAGGTTGTCAGGGAATAGCCCAAACGTTTAAAATGCAAAAAATTAACTTTGTTCCTAGGACTAAGGTTTATTCTAATTGCTTTACTCTCAGGAAAGTGTAACGAAGCATGGGAATTCTATGCACCACTAGTGTATTGGAACTTCCAATTTACAGATAGTGACAAATATATCTCAAGCTTTTTGAGGAAGGGATCTATGACATTTCAAATTGCTGTCTCATGTCTGGGCTGATCTGAAAGAATTTTGCTACCTAAATCTTGTTGCTTTTAAAGTACTCCTGTTCTTCCAGGTGATGCTCATTCCAGACAGGTGGAGCAAATATTCTTGGATCTGTACTAAGAGCCCAGAACGGTAGCTTTAATATAAACAATAATGTCCCCAGAACTCCTGTGTAAGACTGTAATTCCGTAAAGAGATTCTGTTGACACAAACCATGAGAACAAAACGCATGCATCTGGTTCATGTCGTTAGAACCCCAACTTGAAACTACAGTCATATTCTAGATATGCTCTTGGGATACATTACTTATTTTACATGGTTAAAAAGAAGTTGGTCTCTTGCTTTTCCCCCTTTCCACATTCTTTTATTGTATAAGGTTCCCGTTCTTTTGTTGTGCTCCCAGTTCCTCTGGACTTGATTTGTGTTTTTTTTCTTAATTTACACCTTTTTCTTCCCCTTCTTGCCTACTCCCTCTCTCACCCCAACCTAATAGCTAGCATTTAAAAAGATTTACATTCCAGAAAGTGCGTATCTTACTATGTACTTTCTGATGTCTTAAGACATCAGATAACGAACAATAAACACCCACATATTTTAGAATTCTGTCAAGGTTTCCATGTACAATAAGAAATAATATACTCCCAATTGTACATACTAAGGCCCCGATCCTGCATCAGGATCAGCTCACACGGACCCCTGTGCCCTGCAGTGTTACCGGTGGTGTCACTGGAGCTCTTTACGGATACAGGGGTTTGCAGCAGTTTTATCATTGCAGGCTGAGGGCCTAAGGCTGCAATTCCATCAAAGGTTTCTGGTGATGACGTCAACTACGAGAGTAGAACTTGAGTGGCTTGTTAATATCAACAGAACTTTTCTTTGGAATTATTGCCTTACTTTATGTATATTTTGTGGTACATTATTTATTATATGTGAATCCTGATTAATGCCTGTGGAGCCACGGAAACCTGCTAGAAATACTGGTGGCCATTCAAAGCTGCTGAAAGGCAGTGGCACTGCTCTAAACCACTTTTTGCAAATGTATTTTTTGATTAGTTTTTTAATGTAATTTTGGTGACGTTTATGCTGATGGTTTTTTATGTACTCTTGGTGATGTTTCAGTCTTACGTGCTTTTCTGGTGTCAGGAAAGTACCAGTGGTTGTTTGCAGTCTTATTGTGTAATCGGCCTATTACAGGCTTCCATGTATAATAAAGTTATTAACATTGTGCAAGTGTAAAACACTTCTGTTATGAAAGTGGTGTATTATTAAAGGAATTGTTACAAAAATCCTTGGTAATTTCTCCCATTGTCCCTCACCACTAAAATTTGAAACATGAGCCCACTTGTAACCTCTTTTGCTAGGTGAACTTTTTTTCTTACTAATCTAGAATTTGTTCAAAAAATCCATGTAACTCCATTAACGTTTTCTTTATACTTGATTATGTGTTTCACCCTATTTCAGTTTAAAGAAGTGAACAACAGTTGTTCTCTATACACAGATCCCAGCCTGTTATTGGGGATGGAATAGTCCATAACCACTGTTGGCTTTTTCAGTACCTTTTCTCTTGTTTTACAGAGGTTATAATTTACTTTCTTTATATTGTGTGTAGTAGAAGTTGCATATGTATTGTTCTGGCTGTTTGCTTTAACTTAATACTAATAAAACCCATTATTCACAAAAGCATAAAGATATCACTTCTATTATCCAGTCACACTTGTAAGAGCCTATTAGGGAAATGCTAAGAGATTAAGTTTTGAGAAGGAGTAATATAATTTACTGGCATGTTTTCAGCTTGTTTTCTTCCTTCATTTTCTTTTTGGGTCATATAATCTGAATGCACTGTTCTAGAAATCAGGGCTCTGTCTCATACCTTGAGCTTCCAACGGAAAAAAAAATAAATTTCCTTAAGTTAAACTGTTCATACGACCTCAGCTTTTTAAATCTGTCTTTTTATATACGATTTTGGTTAAAAACAAAAACTGTGTATTGTTAACTTCAAAGAGATTTTGTAATTGCTGAAAATCCGGAATGACACGTATATAATACAATTTTGTTCAAAGTAAAGATTTTAGAAAGTCCTCTATCTGTTTTTTTTCCTCTTTTCTGTGCTAACTTTTACCTTCTAAGGAAAGCCTAGTAAATATAGTAGTATAGCAGAATACTTAAAAGCATGTTAGTTAATATGAAGATGGTTTGCAGGTCTCCTTAAGCCATATCTTTCTTCAACTTTGCATGTGATTTTGAGACTAGCAGTGCTGAAAGTCTCAGAACAGTTACAGAATGTGGAAGAACAGAAGATTGCAGTTTGAATAAAGGCAATGACGTGGACAAGAGAAAAATCAGTGGTATGCTGAAAAGTAACGATGTGTGGCAAATAAGGATGAAAATCTTCCTGAGTAAATATAAAATAATGCTAAATGTTTAATTTATTTAGAAAGTTCCTAGGAATAATTTTGGAAGATCGGAGAGGGAAAATTACTGGAATTTTGTATATCCTCTCCACAGGTTAGCAGTCATTCAAAAAAGAAACACAACAAGACTTTTTTCTAATTTATTATGGAGTTCACATTTATTTTTCTTCAAGTTAGGTTAAGGAAATGGTAAAATGCTTAGAAATCAAGTTTGGTTTTACATACTAGATAGTAGAAAGAGCTACATGTTTAGTAATGTCACCACATGGACTAAAGATTTATCTAGGGATGTGGCAGTGGGAGGAGGAAAAAGGAAACCAAAATGGCCTTTGAATTTAATTTTTCACTTTAGTGCCTGGTTTAATTTTCTTGTTTGTATTTAAAGAAATTATGGGAGGGGCATGATAAGCTGTTTCCTATCACTAATGCAGAGAGTATAAAGAATTGATATACATGATGACAGAAAATTGTACATAAAGTATTACATTTCTTACTATAAGAGCTCACATGACATATTTTTGCTTGGGACAAGCATGTTATGGTACCCTGAATTGTGAATGTCTTTCTGTATGCTCCAAGACACTAAAAGTACATGTCTGACCTGCCTGCAGATAAGCCAGAAGAGCTAGCTAAAATGCGCAGTAGTTCCTGAATTAGTTAAATGGGGCACAAACTTGTGGGTAGGGGGTGAAAATTTAGAATAAGAAATTGGTGGAATAAAGGGGGATAAAAAAATCTGAAAATGTGATGGGAGATCACAATTTCAGGTTTATAAACCTGATGGAAAAAAAAAGCAGCCTGATGCATCATGGAATCATTGAGAAGATTTTGGAATAATTCAGTATATTCCATCAGCGTGTGTTTGTTTGTTTGTTTTTTTGGTGTTTGTTTTTTCTCTGCCTAATGTATGTATGAAAACAGTATCTTTGAATGGTGTCTCTGCTTTTCTTTCCCACTGACTAGAAATCAGTATTGTGCATGTGAAGTTGCAGGTGTGACTGTGGAGATGTTCCTTATGCCTTAGAAGATGTGTGTGAGAATGTTTAAGTTGCTACAGTGTTGTCACTTCTTTATTGTATGTGTTGAAGCGAGTCAGGTCCCTTTTAAAATGGAAGATCCTGTTTTCAGCCCTTTCTGACTACTGGCTTTAACCATTTGGCCTGGAATTTTCCAGGCTTAGTCTGTCTCATGCTCCACACACTATCTTTCTCACACTATCTTCTGCACATATTTCCTAAAACAAAATTAAGGAAGAAAACTTCCTTGTTCTGCTTGCCTTTTCATCCCTCTTTAAAACAAACCAATAGCTGCCTCCTCCCAACCCCCCCCTTACTATCAACATCCTATATTGGAGCTTGGACTTGAGGCTAGGTTGGGTGTCCCTAGTTGAATCACTGACTGTTCTTGAAAACCCAGTCATATTTACTTAAGATTCTTTGGAAATGCATTTACATTCAGATACTTAAAAGTTTGGTGGCTACAACTCCAAAGGTGATCCCTCCTGGATAACAGATGGGACCATTACAATTGTTTGCTACATTAGCTCAAATAGCAATTTCTTCTGTGTGTCCTATATTGGGGCATATGTTGCACATTTTCACATAGTGGAGTTTGCTTTCTGGCTTATATAAGCTGCGGAGTCTTCACTTTTAATGTTCTTCTAATGTGATTTTTGTGCTTTTTTTTTGTTTTGTTTGTATAAGCATTTAAGAAAATAATGCATAGTATTTTGTGTAGCATTTGGAACACAGGATATACTCTGTTCACTGAGTTAATAGATAACAGTGTATTTGTACTTCATAGCTGTGTTGTTCAAAACATGTTTCTTGTGTCAGCTTTTTCACTTGCAGCTAAAACTCAGGTTTATTTTAGCATTGTTTTCCTAGCACAGACATCACAAAAGAACAAATTTATTTTTTCATATCCTTATACCAATACTTTAATTTTATAGTTTTCTTATAGACACTGATGCTAAAAATTTACTTTTTGATGCCCAGTTTGTTTGACACCTATGACCTAAAGGGATAGGTAGTGGAATTTCATTTCTTTGACACTGATTGGAGTTGAGTTCCTTCTGTAAGACCCCTGTAGTTTCAAACTCTGTGTAGAGATAAGTTGAGGAATAGATACCAGCTTAGTAAACGTGGAATAGCTGATTGTCTAGAATCGAGTAGAAGCTGTGGGGCAGAGTCATCAGGGAGTTTAATTCTCTAAGATGATGTTCAGGAGCCTAAATCGCTAGCTGGTTCTTTCCTGTCTGTTGTGTTCACTGTAAATCTAGCATCTAGGGAAACCAGGTTCTGTAGAGAGCAGCCTCATGAAGCACAGTCCTGCTTCATTCTCTGAGAGTTGTCATCCTATTTGTTGTGGATATAAACAGCAAAGCAGAGTTGCTTGGAAAAAAATACTGTGCCATCATGTAATCAGTCTGTCATAATGCAAATGCGAGTTGGGGTAAATTGAGGATTAAATGGAAGATTTAGTGCTGGCATTTTTAACTCCTAATGCTTGATTTATAATCTGTAGTAAGGTAAATTTTTGTATATAGCGTGCAACTACGTTTACATCTTGGTATGTTTTAATATTTTGTTTTTATTAAATTTCCAGTGGATATTGCAATTTTAAAACTGAAGGCTGTCCTAAGTAATGTCATGATACTACGCTAGAAAGGTGCATGTGTACTTGAGGACTTGGTGTTTAATAAAATTTGATAAAGTGTTGTGTGGACAGACTTAAAAAATGAAGAAAGAAAAACTCTAACTTAAGAGTACTTTTTTGATTATTTTAATGTACTTTATCTTACCTTAAAATGTATTTTAAATTGTCTCTTTAGTGCTACAAATATCAAAACATTCTGTGAACTAATGAGGCATGTAATAGTTATTATGCAGGAAGTGCAGCATGTGTCAGATATTCTGCAGTAGTGCATGTGCTACCTTCAATGCTAAACACTGCTAAAGGTAGGTTATTACCATTCAGAATTTTCCACTGTTGTTATTCATAAGAAACCTTTACTTTGTGCTTTTTGCAAAAGAGATTTCATTTTGATGTTTCTCAAAGGCTAAAAGACATGTTTTTAATCCCATAATTTCTCTTTACAGTGTGTTGTTCTCTCTCTACTTGTGCTCCGTTCTCAGTGGATAGGTTAGAGTCTTGACTGGATCATGATGTGTGTGGGTGCTGGCATATGGCCAGAAATTACATTGACAGCGGTAAGGATAGTTCACTCTGTTCAAAGATCCCGAGTATTTTTTCTGGAGGGGGGGGAAATAAGTCTCAAAGATGGGAGGTTGTGCTCTGAGATGAGTGGGAATAAAACCAGACCGAGACCTGTTTTGAAGAGTAGAATTTACAAAGAAATCCATACACAACTTGAGTGACAAGGTTTTGAATCACTTTAATTTGCGTTCCTGTAACGGGAAAGTATATAGATGTGTAATAAAACATCTTGCATGTTTTGCTGAGGCAATTAAAAGCAGCATGGGTAAAATATGCCTATGGATATTCCTATCTATTAAATGAAATGGTTTTCCACAATGAAAAGTGAATTAACTTAAAAAGTGCTTGGTGATACTGGAAAATGAGACTGAAAAGGAGTAGTTTATGCAGCTGGAGAGGGTATTTATATTGTATTAGGTAATTGTCTACCTGGAATTTGATCAGGTTATACAGGATAACGCATTTACTTGTAGGAGCTCGTGGCCCTGTGGCTTACGGGGCAGGCAATCATGTAATCTTGGTAGAGAGAACATGGCTTTCCTCTTGCAGTTTGTCTGTGGTCAGTAATGATTCGCGAGTGTGACACAGTGCAGCAAGCTCTGTTTCTTAGAACACCTTTTTTATTTTTTATTTTTATTTTTTATTTTATTTTTGAAGACCTGCGATTTCCAAGTATTGGTTCACTTTCTGAAAATGAAGAGCAGAAATCTGTGCGAAAATTCTTTTATCTTGGGTCTGTCCAGCTATGGTCCAGAGGGTTATTCAAAAAATCATTAGTGGAGGTATGTTACTAAAAATATTTACGCTGTGTAGCTTAAGAAATTTGTCAACTTTAAGAAGTTTGGTCAAATTACATCATGAAACAGTTTGTGTATTTGGTCTATGAAACTCTGTAACTAGACATGGGTACACTTTGTGATTTTAGTGTAGAGTTAAATCTGTATGAAAGGTGTGAGTGATTTAAAAGTGTATTTCCTGAGCATTCATAATTAAAGCTTCTTTCCAGATTTACTTGTAAAATAGTAATTTTTAATATTAGTCTAAGAAGATGAAGGCTAAATGAATTACTTGTCTCTGGAGATGTTGGAACCTCTGATTTTTGGAAAGATTGCAATCCATTTTGTGTAGGTATGCTGAATTTGATTATTTAATTACTTTGAAGTCTGGAGATGCACTCGAGTAAAAGTAGTTTCATATTTTATTTTACAAGTTTCTGGAAATCATGCTTCACAAATATCTTAAGAGTGGATGACAAATGAAATAAGGTGGTTGGTAACTAAAATCATCAGTCTTACTATTTTTAACACCATATTCTGATGCTTGCATGTTTTGTTCTTCTCACAATGAAGCTAAATGAAAACCTCTGAGAAAGAGTTCCTTCTAATGTAGCATAATGAAGTCTTTAAATGGGTACAGTTGTAGGTCATCATGAATAGGAATGCAGTGACCTTTGTCTTGACAATGAAGCTGGCACAAGCTTCTCAAAGAGCTGTTTTTTTTTTTTTTTTTTTTTTATTTCTCCGCCAGAAAGGACACAAATAAAACAGAGGATCCCCCTTCTCCCATCAGTGAGCAAAATCAAAAGATTAGAAAACGTATTGTAAATTGTCAGCTTGCAAAATCTAGAAATAATATGGAGTTCTTTCTCTAAATATACATATTGTTACAGGAATGATGTGCAAGGAGGTGGGAAAGAAAGGAAAGTAGAGGGGCTGTGTGCCTCATAAAGGGCCTTCTGGTTTCTTAAGATACTGTGTAATGGCCTGTTTTGTTTTTGGATACACAGCAATGAGATATTCAAAATTACCAGTATCTTCTTATAATTTGGAGTCTAGAAAAATCACAAATCTTCATGTCATTCATTTTCCATTTAGTTTTATTCATATCCGCAGGCTTGTAATATACTGCGTTGAAATGTAGGAAAGCTCAAATTTCTTGGTGGCCTATATAAAAAAGCAGAGTATTTTGCAGAAGGTGCATGAATGTTGTGTCTGCTACTGGGGAGGCCCCGTTGCTCCACCCAACTTTAGTAGTGGTTTTTGAATTGCAGTGCTCAGCAGTTTTCTTTATCCATAGAGAATCATCTGTCATTCTTAAATAATGACAACTACCTGCTCATTTAGGATTTTCTCAAAGTTTCAGCAATGTCGATCTGAATTGTGCTGTCTCTTGTAGAGGCAAGGCCTGTGTGGGAGAGCAAACTCTAAAGTGAGCAGTGAAGATAATGAATGGAGATGTTTTTCTATTTTTTTTCTTTTTTTACCTCAGTGTGCTAATAGAAACAAGACCTAGACTTTAGCCTTGTGCTAGGGAGAGGCCTGTATGAGAGGCAGGCCCGAGTGCAGCTCCCAAGAGCGCAGCTAGCAGAGGCAGCTTCTGGGGTCACCTGCTGCAGCTAGGTGAGGCTAGGGTAAGGATAGCTCTAGCAGCTTCTAGCGAACTCTGTCAGCTGCCTTTGTTCTACCTGACCCCTTACTAGGTAGGATCAAGCACCCTTTCAGTGTGCAGTTGAGGAGCTGTGCCACCAGGTGAAAGAGCTGTGGCAGGAGTCAGCAGGCCGCAGAGCATCAGAGAGGATGAGAAAGAGATTAGCTTTATCTTCTCTGAGACTCTGCGGCTTCCAATACTGTTCAACATCTTCATTTAATGACCTGGAGAGTGGGTCGGAGTGCACCCGCAGCGAGTTTGCAGATGATACAGAACAGGGAGGAATGGCTGATAGACCAAAGGGTTGTGCTGACATTCGGAGCGACCCAAAGAGCTCAGTCCTGCACCTGGGGAGGAATAACCCCAGGCACCAGTACATGCTGGAGGCCGACTGGCTGGAAGGCAGCTGTGCTGAGAAGGACCTTGGGGTGCTGGTGGACAACAAGCTAGCCATGAGCCAGCAATGTGCCTATGTGGCAAAAAAAAAGGCCAACAGTGTCCTGGGCTGCATTAGGAAGAGTGCTTCCAGTGTGTTGAGAGAGATGTCCTTCCATCCACTCTACTTGGCACTGGTGAAGCCACACCTGCTGTACTGTGTCCAGTTCTGGCCTCCACAGTACAAGAGAGAGACAAAGTCCAGTGCCAGGGCCGTGAAGATGGAGTATTTCATGTTAGGAAAGGATGAGGAAGTTGGGACCGTTCAGCCTGGAGAAGGTAAGGTTTGGGGATCTCATCACTGTGTACAAATACCTGATGGGTAGGAAGGAAGGTGAGGGAGCCGGATCTTCTCAGTAGCGCCTGCTGACAGGCCAAGAGACGATGGACACAAATTAAAACATGAAATTCCATCTGGTCACCACAAAATATTTTTTTTACTGTGAGGGTTGTCAAGTTCAGGAATAAGTTGCCCAGAGGGATTGTGAGGTCTACATCTGTTGAGATATTAAAGCCTGACTAGACACGGTCCTGGGCAGCTTGCTCTAGCTGACCTGGATGAAGCAGGGGGTTTGGACAAGTTGACCTGAAGAGGTCCTTTCCAACATCAACAATTATGTGATTCTCTACAGTTTTGTTTGGTCGCTGGTCAGTGCCAAACAGGAATGTCAGATTTATGCTGAGAGGACGCTATTTGTTTATAGGATATAGTACAATAGGGTATCTGAAAGTGCATTGTTTAATGGAACAAATGTGCTAGACAGTTCTAGACATTGCCTGGATTCCTATCTCTATGCAGTGTTGAGCAGTTAAATGTTGTTTCAGATTTCTAGCTTGGACACTTCAGTCTGCTCTAAATTGCAGGTATTTTCCATGACAAGCCTTCTTAGTCAGTTATTAATGATTAAGAAGAAAAGACAGCAAAAGCATTTTGAAATAAAATTGTGTGTATTTGTTACTAGCTTTCCTTCTTTCCTTTCTTCTTAACTGTAGAAAGTTACCATAAGGAAGTGTCTATCCGACAGTCTTTTTATATGATGTGGGACTTGGTAATTGCTTTTTTCCTCTTCTCCCTCAAAGTTAGCTTAAATGGCCCAGTTTGAAGCTGCTCTTGTTCAGAGCACATGCAGAAGGAAAGAAAAAAGCAAAGCAGAGAGAATGCAGCTTCTGTTTTTGGTTCAGACTTTAACTTGAAATCTTTCTTCTAGAGAAAGGCAGGCATAGAGTGTTATCTTATCAGTCTGTTGATAAGTTGTAACAGTGTTGGGCTGTTTCAGGCATTACTGTTAGTCGTTGTTCTGGTCACGGGCTCAGTTGTTGCAAAAGATTGTCTTGACTGGTTGAGCCAGATTTCTTTTTTGGGGAAAAAAAAAAAAAAAAAAAAGCAAAGGTGTTTTTTTTTTTTTTTTTTTTTAAGAGTGAAAAGGATGGGGATTAAAAATGTATATAGGGAATGGATAACAGCAGGAACATAAGTTTTGTATTCCATATGTTTTTCAAGGCTTAATCAAAGCTGGATATTATGGTGATGTCACGTGGGTCTACTGTGTTGCTTAGGTGGGTCTGGTCTGGCTGTTTCTGAGGATCAGGGCAGTGTTGCTAAATGATGTTACGTTGAATCCTGGGATTTCATGTGGTGATAGTTATCGATTATAATGGGAAGTTTAATACCCTTCAGACACCTATTGTAGGACTAGATTTAAGTAATGGCCTCTGAAGTTAACGTTTTTCTGGCGTGCCAGCTATAGGTATTTCATCTCTGTGTCCTATACTTTTTTCGTTTGTTAGACTTGATTTCATCACAGTCCTTGGTTTTTATCAGTCGGTGTTGTTTGGACTAATTCAGTATTTCTTTCTTCAACTTTTCTGGCTTCTATAAAAAGCAAGTTGTTGGTTTATGCTTACAGATATATTTTTCATGCATTTAAACCCATTTCAGTGCATATTGTGTGTGTATTTAGTTTGTCAAGTACATATACTGTAAATGCAGTGAAAATTTCTGTGAAAATCCCTGATTCTCATAGATGTTGCAATGGAAAGGTGTTATCTCTTTTTTAAAGGGTAAGTACTGGACTAATGTTCCACTAAAGTGTTAGAGGATACTGTACTGTTGGAGATGCACAGCTAAATTATAGCTGGACAGCTATACAGCTGAATTACTGATTTTTATCAAACTTTTTGTTCTAAAAACATGTAAAGCCAGAGCCATCCCCTCTATTGTGTGTGTCAGACTGCAGTTACTGAATTTAGTAAATTTGTCAGAAAATATTTAACAACTATCTTCAGGAAATATTTATGGCTTTAAGTTGTAAGCTCGATTTTCTTGTGTTTCTTCTGCTTTTTGTGGTTTTTTTTATTATTATTATTTATTTCTATTATTATTTATTGTTTTTAAGATAGCTAGTTGAGAAAACAGGCAAAATGCCACATGGTTGAATTTCTATTGATGTGCTTCTAGTTCAGCAGCAGGGCTGAAGCCCTCAGATGACAAGGACCCTTGTCACTTGAGTTAATGGAGTAGTGTGATAGTAGCTGGTTGTCCAGCTCCAAGGAGCAGCACCAGTGAAGAAAACATCTGTGAGTTGTTTCCACAGGTAGATGCTGACATCTGAATAATGGTGTACTTGGTTATTTTGATTTTTATTGTGGGCCAGGATGCAGTAACTGTAGCAAACAGATTCTTGATATCTCGGACTTGATCCTTGTTCCTTCTACCTTGTTCCAGTCCTGCTTCTCTTTAGTGTAGCTCTTAACATCTCAGTAAGCAAATACAGCAGTCATATCATTCACGTCTCCCTGCTCTACGAGCGTTTGCCTTTCTTCTCATTTAGCTCCCACTTCTCTAATTCAGTGTTCTGTTATTTGTTCCCTTCTCCTCCTGTCCTAATCTTGTTATTTCTGTTCCTGAGTTCCTTGCCTAACCAGTTTCCACATCCAGCTACAATGTTCTTCCTTCCTGTTCCAGTTTCACCAGACTCGTCCTATGTGCTATTTCCTTTTGTCTGTGCATGGACTTTTTCTCTGCACGAGAGTCAGAGGACTGTACTTGCTTGCAGCCTGGATGCCTTTTCAGGCTCAGAAAGAGCATAAGAGAGCAATTCCCTGCTCTCACACCAGTTTGATAAAAACTCCCTTGATGCTGTCACCGGGGAGTCCAGCTCTCCCTTGGCTGCTTGTTCCCACTTCCATATCATCCCCTTGCTTGGGCGAGGCCAGGGTTAATATAGCTGTTAATGAACTTGGGAATAAGGTGGCTTTATTTTTTTTAGCCGTAGGCTGTCATCTTTTTTTCCATTTCTCTGTTCAGCAGGTAGGTTCACAAACGCTTGTGACAGCATGCCTGAGTTATGTGGGGATGGAAATGTGCTCTTGTTGGAAAGAATGAATCTGGCAAGGCTAGCATGTGTCATCTTCCCTGTACGTATAACCGCAACACTAATTTTGATGCTTACTGCTGTCATGGTATAGAGCTGTTGTAACTGGCCTTTATGTGGATAGTTTGGTTTTGACAGGGCAGGAGACACATTGTAGTGTACTGGAGGAATAGGGCAAACTACCGTTTTTCAGAAACCTGTATAATGTGAATAAATGTGGGTAGATTTTCTTGAAAATAAGAAGCAGTGTACTGCTGACACAAAGAATGCTTTTCTATTGAAACAATTGTCTTTGGGAGTACCAGAGCTTTTCAAAGAAAAAAACTTTTTTTGTCATAGTTGAGATAAATTATTTTTCATTATCATTCTTCTTAGAAGTAAGCAAGGCTTTCTGAATAGGCACTGTATATATTTATATTCATGTGCATGCATGCACAGAAAGAATTGAACTGTGTCAAATATGGTCGATGATAACATCAGCCTGAGTGATCAGCTTTGCAATCACTAGCTTCTGACAGGAAGATCTTGAAAGGTTTTGGGGTAACATGTGAGGTAACATATAGGCAATCTATATGTTGTTAATTATAGTAAATTTTATCAGTTGAAGTAATACTAAAAACAGTGAAGATGAACTGGACTTTTTACAACTCCCATTGAAGCATCAGGAATTGCATTGCCTCAGGCAAATTATGTGACCAGATACAATAGCTAGTTTATCTGATGTGGCAAGTTCTGTATTCCTATAGGTGAGCTATTGCTGTAAATGTTCCAGTTATAACTCTGTAATCCATCAGACATCTCCTTTTGAATGCTATTGAATCGAATGAGCTGCAGTATAAGCAAGTCGTATGGTTACAGTACATGGAAGTCCCAGAAGAACGTGACTTGCCGATTCTGTTGCCTCTCCAAAACCATTTTTTTCATTTGCAGTGGAGAATTTTAGCAGGATAGTTCATTCAGTAAATATTTGACTTTTCAAATCATCTGTATGTAAAGTAAATACCACAGTAATTCCCACTAGCCTCTTTAAAAAATAATCAGAGCCTTATGGAGGAAATGTAGAAAAGGGATCTTCCCCATCTTAGTAGTGCCTGCAGCCAGAAATTAGTTTAGGTTTGCATGTGAAATTGGCAGTATTGCATAGATGGTCACCACTCTCTAACTACAGGGACTACTGAACAATAGTTTTGCGAAGTGTAACTGCCCAGATAATGAATTAGATGCTCACACAGTCTCTTCTCACTGAATAATGAAGAAAATTACATCAATTGTATTTAAAAGGTAATTTTTAAACCATTTTATTAAAACTTCAACAAACTTTTTTTTTTTTTACTTAAATGAAATGATATTTAGCTTAAGTTGAGGAGTTACCTATTTTAAGCTAAATTAAAATAACTTTCTCATGCTGCAGATTGAGCATAGGAAAGATGTTACAGTTTAGTTTGATTTAAAAGTTTATCATAAGCTAAAGCAATGCATCATGTACAATCACATTGTATGCACTTCTCAGTATCTTAAGCACTGTTTTATTGACCGGCACAGAGTGAAAGACTACTGTAGCTATGTTTGGTAGGAAATAATATTTTTTTTTTATTCCACCTTTTTTGTCATGAAATAAAAGTTCCACAGTAACAGTATGAGGGATTTTATTTGGGTGTTTGCACAGTCAGTGGTCTTGTGTTTTGAGGCTACATTTTGACCACGCTTTGGTATGCAATTATGGAAAGAAGACAGCTTACCTTCTGCAGTACTTATTTGTTCTTTCCAGAAAAAGAAAAAAGAAAAAAAAACATAAAACAACAAAACAAAACAAAAACCACATTTTTTGCAAAAATCGTATCTTTCATCCATTTCTTCATGGCCTATCCAAATGCTTATCCAGGCACAAGTGTGCATGGGGGACCATGAATGGGACATGGATGGTGCTTTTTTGTGACAAACTTGATTTAAATTGATGAATATATTTTTCCATTTTTTTTCATTAGTTTAATTGCTGATTAATTCTTTTCTTTTGTTGTACTTTGCTGATGTTTTCTATGTCTTCTGAGTGGAGTTGCTTCTCTCATCCATGCATTCATCTCCTGCCATGCCATGCCATTAGTACTTTCTCTGGTATACTCACCTTAAAAGCAGTATGTTATTCAAAGCATAAACATGAGTAGAGAGATCACTCTAAGTGACATAAACATATATAATTGTCTGTAGCATGCTAGGAAAGGATTATTTCAGTTATAGTGCCTGTTCTTTCTAACTGATTAGTCTTTTTTCTACATTCATATAAAGGTGATGAAAAGGCAAAGAATTTCGTTTGCAGTTTGACCTTTTTAAAGTTGAGTTTCAATTCTTGATGTATGCACAAGTTTTTTGGTTCTGAAAAGAAAACCTGTGCCATCCTCAGTTATAAAGTGTCAATCTTTCTTTTCATATATATATTATTAAAATAAAGAATACTGTGAGCTCTCGTAAAAATACTGCAATTTAAGTGCAGAATGTATACTCCTGACCTTCTGTATGTACAGGTTAGGAATATGGGTATGATCATGTCATCTTAGATACTATATTACTTCTCTGGATAATCACTGAAACCTTGAAATACTGGACAGCCAAAGACCATCTGATTTCCACTCTTTGCGAGGACATGCACAGTTTTGGGAGGTCGAGAGAAGGAAAATTACTGGAATTTTTGTCTAAAATTCCCTAATTCCTTATTTATTCCTTCAAATTCTGGTATTCTTGCTGAGAGAATGTCTATAAATGTGAGAAACCTGAACTTTCTAATTCTCCAAGAGTACAACGGTTGAATTTTATGTAGACACTACATTGGAGCAAGTTACAGAGGAAGAATAGCTTAAGAGCCAGATTCTCTGCAAGTTGGCAGTTTTCTGAATTCCAGTAGAATCACTTGTGCCCATAGTTATGGTAACTTTTTACATTAGCAGCTTTATTGATTTCTTAAGGGATTTTCTAACGGTAATTATGTCACTGGAAATGAGACACATTAGTTAAAAATAATAATAAAAAAATTCTTACAGGTGCATAATTTTGTATCTAAATCTCCCGAAGCCTATCTGATTGGTTTATGGTGTCAGATACAAACTACATTAGGTGCATACATAAACATTGTCAGTATTGTGTGTGTTATTTGAAAGCCTTTTTATAGTCTCCTACTTTTAAAATTCCTATAGGTTGTGAAAGAAAGCTGTTAAAGAATGGTAAATGTATAAACAGTATCACTGAATCCCAAATCAAATTTATCTGTCGGTTTTCTTGCCTCAAAAATCTGATTTCCTTCACAAGACTTAATTAATTAGCTTCAGTTTAGGTTTTCAGTTTGATTTTTATGATTATCTTCATTAATGTAGCACCGCAATATTTAGGATTGCAAATATCACTTTATTTAAATGAAACATCTTTCAGTGAAATTACATTACCTTTCTGTTATTAAACACTGAGATTTATATTTGGGCACTGGAACGCTGAAGGTCTCTAACTCCAGTGTTATAAATGTGAATGTTTCCACTAGCTAATATTTATGCTTTTTCTTTTTTTCTAAAAGGTAACATTTGTTAGATACTCGTAGTGAAGAGTTGAATACCCTTTTCTTTGTATGAAAGTGTAACAGTCTTTCTCTGACTGATTGTGCAGTCATGACATAGCTGAGGTGAAGATCCAACTTCAAACATTGCAAGATAAATCATTTCCACATTCTTGCTTAAGTGGCTATTTTAGTGTAGAGAAGCACATTTTCTGTTGAGTGCTAATGCCACTGTCTCCTTGACCCAAGGTCTTAACTATTTTGAGCAAAGTAGGTTTGGTAGTTAGTGTAAGAAAGAGTTTGTAAGTAAAACAGTTGCCTGCTAGAAATTTTGAAATTTCTGTACCTCTTGGGGTTGTTCATTGGTGTAAGCATTGAATGAATGAAATGTGCTTTATACAAGGTATTAACAGGCATATATTCTTGTTCTCTTTTCTTATTTGTGGAAACCAGGGTAGGAGGCCTAGAATCACAACCGTGTACAGGCTTGCATGAAGGACCTGGGAGAAGGGACCGTGTTTCTCCACTCATTATCTTGCCCAGCTGCTTTGCTCTTGTTTTAGCAATGAGATCTATTAGCATGAGGCATTCTTTTTTTTTTTTT